>LPNX010271703.1:94631-154551 GCA_001517045.1 Pseudotsuga menziesii | reverse complement strand
AAAAGGGTTAAGTGTAATAAAAAATCCAATGTAACCACCTAAGCATTTTATTAACATAAAAAAAAATTCCTTGTCTTTGGTTACTAGCCAAAGTAAGGATACCTTATTCATAAAATGCAAACCTACGTGATGATTTAGGATGGGCGGGATGGATGGGAGATCATAGCCATGAACAATGTCATAACAATTCTTCCCAAACTTGTATGTGGTCATGCAGGCTGCTTCTATCCATTAATGGATAGGACCGATATACCAATCAGAACGATGAGGTAGACTGACTACATCATCATACTGATCATTGGGGCTTATCAAATGATAACTCGTTGCACAAGCCCCAAGTACCTCCAAATCATAAGGAACCTCTATATGTGAAAAAGATGGCTGAGACTGATTTTCCACTGATTGCATCACATATGACTTTTCACAATACTATTTCTCAATGTCTTCATTAATGATACCCTTGTGCGGCTCTACATTGTATGACTTTGAATGATCACGTGAAAATTCTGAATGCTCCTCTTCCATACTAAGGTTTTCCCAGGCATTCAGATCTATGCTCCCCTCTATGGACGTATCGTAGTTTGGATTTCCACAAATTTTTGAATAGGCACTCCCATCGTTGGACATATCATGGATGGGATTTTCCATAAGATTTTCACAAGTTGGGTTATCTATGAAATTCCAATAGTCATCACTCCCATCCATGTCATATGTGGGGGACTCTTCATCCATGGCATCATGCTTCTGCCTATCCATGTCTCCCTTATATTCATAACAATCTTCTTCAGATAAAATGTTACGAGGCAATAGACTTTCCAAACCTTCATCAACATGAGGAGAACAAGGTCTAATATCACCACACACTATAGTGATCTTATCATAGGTTTATTTATAGGCTTCTGTTATGATATCATGAAGAGGATATTCAATATTATCTTCAATCAAGAAAAAAATTTGGACATATTCAATGGGATCACTTGGTATGTGTTTCTCAGTGGATTTCTCTAGAGGGCTTTCTGGAAAGGTATCAGCATTGCAACACACTTGAGAATACACCAAATCTTCAATGTCTTCAACTATGGTGACATGAGGAGAGTATTCAACAATGTGTTCCATCATGGGCTCCTCCTGAAGCTCTTCAATATGATCATCTTGGATTTTCCCTTCCTCAGAATCTTGTTGTGCATTGGGAGATAGCTCATATTCTTTAAGAAGATGCTTAATTGCTTCCTTTCTTAAATAACTACCACGATGTTTTTTTATGGGAGTATCATGAACCTCCTCTTCACTTAAATGTTAAAGAAGTGATTCCAAGTATTCAATACTTTGTATCATGGAAAAAGGTACATCATATGTTTCTGTGTGATACTCTGTCCCAGATAGGTAGAAGGTACAGATCTTTTCAAGGAACTTTTTCAAACCATTCATACTACCCCTGCCATCATGCCACTACTCTAAAAACATTGAAAGGAACTTTGGAAAAGAAGTTATACATTTATTAGGAAGGCCTTGATAGAACCAACAACAGGCCTCACCCCAAAAAGTACTGGCAAACATTTCCATCATATTGTCTTCATGAAGAATATTGAAGTCAACAATCAACTGAAGGAAAGATTTGACATGCCGGATTGCCGAATCACCATAATTTCCATGAAATGTCGGAAGCCAGTTATATGCATCCTCAAAACCATTACAACAGTTAGGAAAACCTAGGATGTTTGAGAAATCGATAGGATGAAACATTCTGGTTAACCGGGAACCACATTTCTCCTTTAATTCATCCATATAAAAAATTAATAGTATGCATTTGATTTAACAATTAAACCTTGTACTGAAAAGGTGGAGCTGTCAAGTGATGAGCTTTAAAGGTTTTAACATGTCGCATGGGCTCATCTACACACAACAAAAATTCACAAGTTTATGAGATAATAGGGTTTTATCCCTTCAATGGAATCGCCATGTGAAAAAGAAAAATAAGCATTTATAAGTCTTTTCACAAAAATTATTTTTTGCTTTTCTTTGTAAAAATAAAAACTGGAAAAAAGTCAGTGGAGTCTCTAGATGAAAATTAAATATTTACTTGAAGCATTCATCAAACAAAGAAAAAACAAAAAGGAAGAAAACAAAATTCATACTCGAGAATAAAAATATTTATCCCCGGCAACGGTGCCAAAAAGTGTTGCTGCCTTTCACACACCTAGGTCACGTGGCAGAAATCTTCAAGCCACTTGGTGTGTCCTTGGGGGCAAGTCTTGAGTCAAGGCTGTCACCTTGTTCTTGACTCCTCCGTTTAGGGTCAATTCCTAATGAAGCCAAGGGGGGTAGACCCTATTAAGTTACTAATGGGAAATACTTAGTGTTGTGATGTTTAAACTGACTGAGTTATTTTAGGAGTTTACAATTTAACTATAGATAATCAAAGATGGAAAGATGTAAAAGATGAACACACGAAAGCACAATGCTGAGACACAATATATATATATATAAAGTAAGAAATTAACCAGTGCCTTAGAATGGAGTCAAAAATAGAATCAATATACTTGCATGTGCTTGGAGTGAATGTTTTGTGATTGCCTCTTGGTATGTTTTAAGTTAAATGTGAATTGTGAGTTGATTAAAATTAGGCTAAGGGGGTACTCCAGATATACCCGAGAGTACTTGGATTATGTCCAAAACTAAACCTTCACGGCTACTCACAAGGAATATGTGGGCTGAAATGGAGTCTCTGGGGCTATTGTTCATAATGGACCCATTAGGGTGTGACAGAGATCGGCGCCCAGAGGTGACTTTTCAGAAGTTCCCGCTTCCTTTCGGTATTTTGCCACCGTAAAGGTTTGATCTAGGTGTTTGATTTTCACCTGATGGTTTGTCATTTGGGGAGAGTGAGTCCTAATTATAATAGTCACCCAAGTGCTTTTGATATATCTTGACTGATCGGACGAACTGCATCCATGTGAAGAGCATACACACTGGAGTCTTGTCAATTTTAGTAAGTTTTAAACTGAGTGTTCTTGTTTAAAAGAAAAACCCTCCAAGAACCTATTTCGATCCAAGTGGATCTCATTCGGGGAATCGAGGAGGGGTTAATTTTAAAATTGCTGATAAATAAAAGATTAAAAATAAAACAAATACACAATTTTGTTTTTCTAATTAGTCCTACCATGAATCTCTTTCCCCTTTCAGGTCAATCGGGAAATTGTGGGGTAAGTGTTATGATTAATTTGAAAACAAAAGTGGAATATGAAATTAATACTAAAATCAAGTATGCTACCCTGCAAATTAGATCAATTCTATTTTAAAAAATAAATAAGTAGAAAGCGACGAAAAGGACACCGACGCAAATCCCCCCAGGGGGGATGGGGAATGGGCTCAAAAGAGCCTATTCCAAGAATAATTTTATTTATTATTGGTTACAATATCAGAGAACTGAAATATCAGAAACTTATTGGTCCTTATACAGGCTGAAACCAAGATCTTACAACTTTGCAAAAAATTTAAGATTTTAGTGAAAAGGGAGACCCCTGGGGGGATTTGAACGCTCCTGAGGCCACTTGGGACAGCAACTTACTTTATTTTATGTTATACCTTATAAAATAAAGCAATCATGTTATAATAACATATTCCCAAAATCACTTTAAGAGTACCTTTGGATCAGCCTACCTTATCTCAAAAAAAATGAAGTTAAAACTAGCTAAACAGGCAAAAAAGGAACCAAGGAAAGCAAGATTTCCTTGGGATCTTGGCTTGATGTTTGTGCATCCAATGAAATATGCACTGATATTTCAGAATATTAAATTTTATAAGAGTGAAAGGAAATCTAATGCATGCGATCTACAAGTTTTCTTTAAATTTTCATGCAAAAAGACGATTTCCCTAAAGCTACATCTAGAATGCTTATGAAACTTTTTAAGTGAAAGATATAGACTATAGGATTTGATAAGATAGATATATGTTCAAATTAATTTTAATATGATATATCTAAGCAAAATCAAATCTGCGAACAGAGTAACTGGGTAAGAATGTTGATTTTTTATAGAAATGAGAAGAAGAGGAGAGAAGGTCAGATCATTGCTTGAATGGAGCAAGATGAAAGGAGGCCCTTTTGTGGAGTGCCGAGGGAAAGAGTCTTGATATTATTAGATATTAATGGTTTCAATCTATATCCACACCTTGATCCAATCGGGAACCTGCAACTAAATAACACAAGCCTGCACACACCTCATGAGATCTGGATATAGATGTATAAAGCAACAAAAATGAAAGATCATGCCAAAATAACCTTATTTAAGCATATAACTGAAATTTTTGAGCATACATCATATGGATAAACAAGATCAAGCAATCTAGATTTCCTAATTTACACCCTTACTAGATTCATCCGAATCCTTGAACCCAGAACACAGAAGCGGCACAGAATTTGGCAAGAAATTGCAGCTACCACATCAACAGCATAACACTAAGAATCCACACATACACATGCACTACACAGTATAGTCTCCAAAGATTCTTTATTCACAAATGATGATCAAATATAGAGTTACAATGGAAATCCCTTCAGTCCAGTTCTCACTAGCTTCAAAGACGAAGCCTCAAGTGGGATATATACAAATTACAGACCATCCAACCCAGGGGGGACGCAATTCCTCATGGAATCAAGTGAAATCAACTGATGGAGAGTTTGTCAATGCAGAACTGAAGCTGAACTGAGCCTACTTGTCAACCGGGGGCTTGATTGAGCTGACACATCAACCCATACACTGACACCTCAGTCCACAAAAAATCCAGGAGAGTCCACATGTGTGGAGGAGAGAGAGAGGGCGCAATTCCCCATGAAGACAGCTGTAGATCAACCCTAGATCTAATTTGATCCCCTCCTTCAGTCAAGGAATTGTCAGATCCAGTCAATCTGCTTTAGATCTGACTGATTTCAATCAAATCGATTAAGGATCCATTGATTTATGGTTTTGGATTTGCTCCATTATTCATCAATTTATTAATTAAAATAATCAATAATTGATTTTTGGGGCTTTCTGACTTGACTGATGGAAAATCACTCAAAACTTAGGAAATAGTGGGTCCATGGGTTTACATGGTGCTCTTAGCTTGAAAATGAGCACCTACATGACTGAAACTAATTATTTGGCCCACTTTTATTACAAAATCAATTTTTCCAATTAGACTATTAAAAAATAGCCTAAGTTTTGGAAAAATTAAATTTTAATAAAAAACACTTAAAAAATTCAAAAATTGAAAAATTGAAAAACACCTACGGGGACTTATACATGTTCATATGACTCAACCATGATGTCTAGAATGCTTATACATTGACACATAGACTCTAATAACCTCAATAGGCCTAAATGCCAAGCCGACCACCCAAACTTTGGAGGTATGGAGTGAAAAACTCAGAAATTATCAGTCGTTTATTTAACAACCAATAATAACCAAGGAAAAAAACACCCTAGGCTGATTGGATTGACAAATAAAGTCTAAGAGACCGATTCTTTTACAAACACTATCATCCTAGAACATTTATTACAATTCCCCCATGGGGTATGAACATGTGATATAATACAACAAGCACTTCCCAGAAGTACTTCCAAAGGTCTTCTGAAGTCCGAACAAGTTAACCCTGTCTGGTTCACCAGGATCACTTGATAAAAAACCACTAAGTACAACTTAGGTGGTAACAACGTATTTCTTGTGTGCCTCATTATTTAAGGCATCATCTCTTCTAGTTTCGTTAAGTTTGTTCAAGTATAGAAATCTCTATTCATCTATGCAAGTGCCTTAGAGAAGTTCGATGGCATGTTTCAAGGATGGAATCTGACATTGAATTAGCAAGACAACTTCTAGTCCATAGACAAGCCAGAAAGGTATGAAACCAGTAGTTGTTTTCACCAAAGTCCTATCCGCCCAAAAAGTAGAGAAAAGGATATGGTTCTAGTTGGATTTATGGTCTCCAACCATATGACACAACATCATTTTCAAAACTTTGTTAATGGCCTCCACCTGACTGTTAGCTTGCAGATAATAGGGCATAGAGTTTTCATGATAAAAACCTAGCCTGGTGCTTAATTCCTCCATCATTAGATTATGGAAATGTGATCCATGATCAGTAACTATGGATTGCGGGACTTTGAATCTTCTATCAAATGATTGAATAGGAAGGATGCAGCAATCTTACCGTCCTCTGCATATATAGGCATGGCCTCAGACCATTTTGTAAAATAGTCAATGGCTATGATGATGTAACCATGGCCCCCGACTGAGGTAGGATTACAATGCATATGATTGATCCCCCATTAGGAAAATGGGTCAACGGCAATGATGGGGTGTAACAGAGTAGGATGAGTGTGCTTTTTCGGATAAAAATGTTGATAGGGTGGGCATTTCTTAACAGCCTTGACAATCTTTAAAGAGTGAAGGCCAGAAATAGCCAGCGTGAAGGATTTTCTGGGTTGTAGCCATCCTAGATAGATGACCGCCACATGCTCCAGAGTGGAAATGATTCAAAACTTTTTCATATTCCTCATGGGTAAGGCATCACTGGAGAATGGAATCGGTACCATGTCTATACAAAGTGTCATTGAAGATGAGGTAGTATTTTGCATGGTGACGGATACAGTGGCGATCATCGTGGGATAGAGTAGGTTGAAACCTTTGTGTCTGGAGATAGATGAGAAAATATCCATACCATGGGTCAGTACTGCTTATCAGGAACATGAATTCGTCTGGGAATGAATTACTGGACTCAAATTCTGTTGAAGCACAAGGAAGATCACACATGAGCTCACCAAATACCAAGGATATCTTTGACATAGCTTTGGAAAATTTTAGATCAAACTTTTGTAGGATGAGTATCCATAGGGAATACTTGCCCCCGAGCACGTGACGAGTCATGATGTAATACATAGAGTTCTGGTCTTCCAATATGGTGGTTGTGGGGAGCAAAATGTAGTGACAAAATTTCTGAACAAAAATGACTGTGGCCAATGCTAATTTCTCCATGTGTGAATATCAAGTTTCGGAATTCATGAAATTCTTACTAGCATAGTAGTTCACATGCTCCTTAACCGTCGGGATTCTCCTCCACCAAAACCATGGTGAAGGTAGTAGTGGAGGAAACAATGTATAAGAGAGAATCCTTTGAATAATCTGGGGCGTGTATCATAGGTGAATGAGTCAGAGCGTGTTTGAGATTATAAAAGGCTCATTGGGCTTGGTCATCCCAAAAGAACGGAGTGTTAATCGTAAGGAGATGCATATAATCGTGTGTTTTCTATCCAAAATTGCACACAAAATGGTGGAGGAATTTTCCCTTCACTTGCAATATTTGGAGTTCTAGAAGGTTGGTTGGGGCTACTAGAGCTAGAATAATAACAATTTTCAATTAATCTATCTTGATTCCATCCTTAGAAACCACAAAACCTAAAAGGCATCTCGTCTCAATGCAAAAAACACATTTATGAGGATTGAGTTGTATATTATAATGATGGTATCTCAGGAAAATGTCTCTAAGATGACCAAGGTGGTCCTCCCATCACTGTGAATGAGCTAGAAGGTTGTCAAGGTATGGTTCTACAATATGTTTTATATCATGAAACGCATAGGACATAGCACACTGGAAAGTGGCTCTAGCATTTTTTAGGACGAATGGTAACTTCCTGTATGCAAAGGTTCCCCATGGGAAAATGAATGTTGTCTTGTGCTAATTGGTGGGTAAAATCTCAATCTAATTATACCAAAAAAGCCATCCATAAATGAAAAGATGACACTTCTGGCACATTTGTTGATAATCTGGTCGATATGCGGAGTGGGAAAGTTGTCTTTGGGACAATCTTTGTTCAAATCTCTGAAATTGATGCAGACTCTAATGGTGCCCTACTTTTTATTTATAGGTACTACATTTGATACCCATTCTGTCAGGGATATGGGATAAATGAACCCTGCTTGTAGAAGTTTTTCTATTTTAGCTTTGATAGCTGCGGATTTGCGTGGATGGACTTCTCTCAGTTTTTTCCTGATAGGTTTTGCAGTGCGATAGGCTTTTATTTCATGAACCACAATGGATAGGTCTATCCTCAGCATTTCTTCATAAGACCAAGCAAAAACATCATAGAATTGTTTGAAAAGTGCTCTGTATGCTTCAAATTCTTCTGCTGAGTAGTTCTGCCCAACATGAACATGCTCAAGGGTGTCAGGCTTGGCTGATATGCCAATTGGATTTGTTTGATTAATGTTGCATATGTTTCCTTCAGAATCCATGTTTTGCAACAATATAGGAGTTTGATGTGTGTTGATAATATCAGTGGAAAAAATGGATGCAAAATCATGGTCTACATAACTGGTATTGGGGAGGAACGAGGATCTATGATGATGATCCTCCCTTATAGACTCATTCATACTAATGGTCTCCATAATGGACTCATCGAAAGGAAAAGTCGAGGAGAGATAATCCAGAATAGGAAGAGAGGGTTCTAACCAGTAGGGTAGGTGGTAAGGGTCCGAAGTCGCTAGATGAATATCATCAGTGTGATCATCGAAAAGGGTTTGGATAACATTGTGCATTGTACATTTGTGGACTCAACAATTTGTTGGCTCTTTGGATCATAATCAAACAATGAAATCATATTTATTGTCGCCATGCCTGTGTTAGGAGTGTTTGAGGGAAAAATCCCCATAAGGGATGAATCCTTTAGCATGCCTACCCCAATCGACTGGTAAGGAGGAGAAGACTGGCCTAACATAGGGATGTTATGAGCCGTAGAGGTAGTAACATCCAACGTATAGAAATTGAGCTGGTCAATGTTGAAAATCCTCCCTAGATGTGGAAATTGGACAGTTCGAAATACCGTCGAAAAATACCATCGAAGCGACAACAGTCATGGTGTAAAACCAATTTCTTCCTAAAAGGAGGTTGTAATCTAGCGGGGTATCTAATACTTCCACTTGAATAGAAACAAATTCCCCCCCAATCTCAACTGAAAGGGCTTGTATGAGACCATGGGGTTGGAAACTGCATCCATCAAAGGATTTCAGAGTTGTAGGTGATGTTACAAGCTCGGGAGAGCCAATAGCTTTCCAACAAGACAGGGACAAAACCGAAGTTGAAGCTCCTTCATCTAAGACATTTCTAAAGACCTTCTTTGTGAATATTTTCGTTATGATTTGGACTATGAGTTTGTTAGGTATTCTAGCTTATATTTCTCGACATTGAAATGGATCAAATTAGTGTTGTCCAGGTCAAAATATCCTAACGCAGTTAACAAGTTTTGGCATTGTGTAGGACAACTTTGGAGTACTTCCAATGTAGACATTGCACAGGGTGTCTGAGCAATACCTTCAACTACATTATAAAATTGATTAGCTCGAGCATTAGGGTTGAAAACATCCTTCTTAAGAGTACTCTTGGGTGGACCCAAAACCATGTCTAGATTATGTTTCTCAATGGTTAAGGGAATAGTAGACGGCGATTTGGGAGAACCGGTAGAGGGAGCTTTTCCTAAAGAAGAATTGTCTTCTTTGTTGTCTGTAGGTTTATCATAACTCTAAATTTGAGTTTGTAAAATAATAGTGTCTGAAGACATCATGTGAATTTCCTCTGAAGAACTAGAATTTCCCTGACTAGACATGTGGTCTATCAGCTATTGTTGCGAGGGAAAAGAATCAGTGAGAACTACTGGCGTGGATTTAGTTTTTAAGAATTGGGTGATTTCGTCACGATGAGGACACTCTTTCATGAATGGTCACCTCCACATAGTATACATGGATATTTATCTTTTCTTTTCCCTTTATCATTCTCGTTGATGGTTGGTTTTGGATTCTCCTCTTGGTTTCCAGGTTTTTTGTTTTTATCTTTACCTTTATTTTTATTGTTGCTGGGTGTTTGAATACTTTGAATGGAATTTACCTCGATGAAAACCTTGGGAGTTGAAGGAGTACGGGTGGAAGTCTAGGGTTGCATCTCAGGTTTTTCTATCGATGGGGACTGGATTGAACCAACAATCCCATCAACAGGGGTTTCTGTTGGTGGCTTGGCAGGATCGATGCTTGGGCGAGGAGCTTGAGGGATCAAGTCATACAATGTTATGGACTGGGAATAGACCAAGTCCAGATATTTGACTCAACTAATGGCTTGTTCTTCAGTAATGGCACCACTCATAGCCAAATCTTGGGTGATTGGAGGAAACAATGATTTAGTAAACTAATCAGCTAACAACCGATCCAGGATAGGATCCTTAATAAGTATTCTCCACCTTCTCCACTCATGGATATGATTGGATATGTGGGTGGAGGTGTTCTTCCACAGAAAAGTTAAGAGATATGTACCTGTTTCATAATGGATAGGAAGATAAAAGTGTGTAAGAAATACAGTTGCCAACGAGCCAAAATCCATAAACGAATGTTGCAGAAGTTCAATGTACCATTTCGCAGTGGTATCGGTCAAAGTTTGCTCGAAGAGTCTTAAGCAAACCGAATCATCCATAAGGGAGTCCAAAAAACACCACAAATGGAATGTCATGACATGGTTTTTTGGATCGTCTCCCTACTTCCCATCAAATTTTGGAATGTCTGATGGTAACTTTACCGAAATAGGAGGCCACAAGGGGTTATGTCAAATGGGATCATTAATCAACTTGGACAAATCAGGTAAGTCCAAAGTTGCTAGGAAAGGTGACTGGCGATTAGGTTGCACATAATGGTAGTATTGATATGGAATATAAATACCGATAGGATCTTAAGTAGACTGATAGACAGGTTGTTGTGATGAAGAATCACTGGAAGATCCACCCGCAACAGGTTGATTTTCGAGATTAGGACCATTAGGACCATCGGAGCCTCTAGGAGGAGGACCACCAGGGCCTTTGAGACCACCAGGACTGTTGGGACCACCAGGACCACCTGCAACACTAGGAGGAGGACCACCGGACCCTCCAAGACCCCTGGAAGGTAAACCTATAGAGCCTCCAGAACCACTAGGAGGAGGGCCATTAGACCCTCCGGGACCATTAGGAGGGAAGCCACCAGGCCCACCAGGACAACCAACACCATTAGCAACATAAGGAGGAAAGCCACCAGGCCCTCCAGGACCATTAGACCCCCCAAGGGGAGGACCTCCATAAGGTGGTCCTCCGGCAGCCCCCGCAGTATGTATAGGTATCCCTCCCATAGCTGGCATCTAGGACAAGTTAGGTTGCCCCCATGGAGTGAAAGTATTACTAGGATATGGAATTACAACATAAGACATTCTTGTAGGGTTGGGTTGGTAATTAATATTTCCTACAGGCACAAGATTTGTTGTGTAACCATACCCCCAAGAGGTTTGATGGGTTACAGGTTGTGCCCCCAGGGGCTGACCTGAAATATATGGGGGGTTAACCACATTCGTGTGGGTAGGAGGGACATAAACTATAGATTTCTCTATAAAAGAGGTCTTCCCATGACTATCTACAATTCCAAAGACAGATAATGTAGGTCATGTCGGGGGTTTCCCCCTGGCACTAGAAGGTATTAATGAAATAGGAATTGAATGTTGTGCCCCAAGTGCAGAATACCTGGGAGGATTTGGAATAGACATAATATTGGAGGTGGTGGGGTTGCTAGTTTGACCTAGATTATGTGGAGTCACAGTGCGATCTAGAATAGGTTCAATGGGTCTCATAGAATCAGCAAGTGAGTGATATGCCATAGGAAAAACTACTGAATGAGGTGGTGGTGTACCCAATATGTTATATATTTTCTTCTCAATTTCTTTTGCATGAAGAATAATTGCCTGGTATTGTCTACATTCTTCTTCATTTGGTGAAATTTCTTCAGAAGAGGTTAAACGAGTGCCAAACAAAGCAATGGCGTGTCCTATAGAGGTATCCCAAAATGGAGCATTGGGACCATAATCTGGATGGGTAGTATCATCAACATGACCTTCTATGGGAGAATGGAATGAAGTATTACCCCTAGAAGGTTGTTGGATCAAGGGAAGTGTGTGCAGAGGATATGGATCTCCACTTTTTGCAACCACATTTTCTCCCACTTCAGATTTGGTAGCATCTCCTTGGTCGATAGCTTCCATAGGATTTTCTCTTGAAATAGGAATAAAATCAGGTGGCAAGCCTCGTACTCTTCTGGAAGGTATTAATTCAGCTATTTTGTATAATTCCTATATAACCTAGGATCTCAAAACTAGAAAACACACCAAAAAATTCCATACTCAAGCTACATGCCAAATAAGTAAACTTAAATGAGAGGAGGAGTTCAGATAGGCCGATCTCTCACCGGGATTGTCAAGAAGGTGCCACTTGTGATATACCTCAAGGGTATGTGTGTAGTAATCTCGGTGTATGGCTCCAAGCAAGATGAACAAAGGGATTTTCTCATATATATAAGGTTGTTGGAGCAGGGCCCCACAGCTATAGGAAAAGCTGCTATATCAGAACAAGAAAGTCAAAGGAAATAGTACTTGAAGCAGCTGAGAAGAGAGCTCAACCACTGCATTTAAGGCAACGGCGATGACAGGAGAGATTAGCTACCCTCATGAATGGAGAAGGAGCAATGGGATGAGGTATTAAATACAAAGGATAGAAGGGGAGCAACCGAGGAAGCGGTGCCCAAACCCACGATCAGCACCGAACATCGTGGAAGACTGCAGAAAGCTGCAGTGTGACCAGTAAGTGGCAGTTCAAAGTACAGATAGGCCAACTGTCACAGTTAGGGTTTTGGGTTACTGTTGGGATAGGCCCATATTTTTGTATCATGGTGAGACCTTCGAACCACCTATTTAAGCATGTATTTTGTATAATTAAGGGTTAGATAGTGAGAAAGACAGATAGATGGTCAGCTAGTTAGTTGGTCATTTGTTGTGTGAGACATTGAGAAAGCGTCGAGCTCTAGTTCTGAGTTCATTCTGTAGTTATCTTAGTGTAACCAGCAGCTGACTCCTTGAGCATGAATGTAACAATCCGCAGGGATTGAGAGAGAGAGAGAGAGAGAGAGGATATATTGTAAGAAGAAAGCAATATTAGAGAAGAGATCTAAGAGAGAAGGGCTCCTGGCTGAGTGCGTGGAGTTTCCTAGAAGATCTCAAGCCGCATAATAGGTTGCAGCAGAACTGTGTTACTCTCTCAAGATATAATATAATCACAGTTCCTATGGACGTAGCTTCCTCCTTGGAAGTGAATCACGTAAAATCCTTGTGTTGTTCGACTATGTCATGTGATTGTACTATACTTATTTGCTATCTGTTATTCATTACATGAACGTTTCTTATCAGTTAATGAATGTATGTATGCTATCCTTTAGTTGCAGTAACATAGAAGGTTAAATGTGAGTTGAATGTGTTAAGGATTCTATATATGATTTTATCAGTGCTTGATTCACGAGAGCTAGAAGTTACAGTGTTAAGTGACTTATGTATATTTAGTTCAGCGAGTTGAGTGTAATTGATGTTGAGCATGTTAAACTGTAGAAGCTTAAGTGAGGCTATTTAACACCTTAGTGAAGGTTAACTAAGCTATTATACCCAGAAAGGAATCCTCTGGACCTTGAGAGTTGATGAGAATATTAAGTCTCATTGTAGGAAATATCGCGGTGTAGAAAGGAGTTATCGCACTGGCGGAGGAGCTGCGGTGTGAGATATCGTAGGTTAAGAGTTGAGTAGAAGAGTAAGCTTGTGCATAATCCTAGAAGCTGAGATGTGATAAGAGCCAGTCCCGTAGAAGAGTCAACTAGGAAGAAAGAAATAGCCCATGCTGAGAGATTCAACTGGTTAAGTAGAGTCAGAGAACCCAGGATGCTGCAGAACCTGGTTGAGGAAACTTGATTCTTCAGCCAACCCATCTAAGATCACTTCAGGTGAGACTTCAGTCTGCTCTATGGTCTGTCGCCGAAAGGGCCAGTGAGCTAGGGGTTTTGTTGGTACAATAAATTAAACCCGGGTCTGCATAGAAGCCAAACCAACAAATGGTTCCGTCACCGGTTTTGAACAAATTGAAGAGTTGTTGTTTTGTTCGAATCCTACTAAACAAGAACTTAACCAGTGGGTTGAGTCTAAGGAAAGAGAATTTGCTGCGAAAGAAAACAAGAGTCCTAGGATTAGTACAGAGGACTGGTTACAGAAACATATCTTCACAGACCTGCATGAGATATTTTTTGTGACCTATGCAAATGATTTGTATGATTGGTTATCAAAGTTGAATGATAAGAACGTATTCAAGAAGAAAAGGAACATTGTCTGGACACCAGAGCTGATTCACACTGTGAAGAGCGTAGATAATCCCATTTCGTGGGAAGTAGAATTCTGGCTTATGAGCTTGCTGGAAGGTTTCATTACAGAGTTTGCAGTTGATCAAAGAAAGAGTTTCAATGAAGCAGAGAGGTACTTCTTCAAAGGATATCGCGGTAAGTACTTGAAATATTTGAATTTGTTCCTTAAGATGTTATTTTATGAAAAAGGAGTACTGGATATGTTCTCAGATGAATAAGTTAAGTAAGTGTAATGTCACAAGAGTTTGAGAGTGATTATGAAGAAATTCGATGTACACGTAGTGGTAAGAGATATAAAGTAGATTTCAGATCTTCCTTCTTTGAAGACAGTTCAGATAGTACTAGAGAACAGAGTCAAAGTAATAGAGAAAGAAAATTAGGGGGTATCCCTTACGACCCTTATACCCCACAGAAACAAACCGGGACTTAGAATAATCCCACAGGAACTCCATCTAGTAGTTCACACACAGTACATACTACATTTACACCCCCAAGTGGTAGTAATACAACAAACCAAAATTCACCACATGAAATAGAAATAGAATGGGGGATGACATGAAATTACCTACCTTCAGGGGTACAGGGGCAGAAGATCCAGAACAACATTGGTTCCTATGTGAAGCTATATGGACCATTAAAAAGATCTAGGATGACAATACTAAGCTTGTCTAGTTGGCTACTACACTTAGAGAAAGAGATTTAACATGGTACATGAAGTATACATCAGCACAGATTAGAACACTCATAGAGGTCAGGACCGCAATGATTAAGGAATTTAATAAACCCAAGTCTGAGTTGCAATGTATCACAGAACTTAAAGACATCAAACAGTTACCCACAGAGTCAGTATGGGATTTCGATCAGAAATTTAAACCTCTTATAGACCAAGTTAGTTTTGAGTTTGCGCCGGAGCAGCATAACGAATGGTTCATCGCAGCACTGCTCCCTCATATTAGACTTCCACTAATGCAACATAAACTCTATACGCAGGATGAAGCATTGGAGATGGAAATGAAACTAGAGGATTCACCTCTAGCTGAGACTAGTGCAGGTATGACAAACTTACAGAATCAGTTATCCAATCTCACTTTACAGTTACATGAGATTAAGAAAGGAAAAGAGGTTGAACAAGAATTATGGTGTACAAAGTGTAAAGGACATGGCCATACCAAATATAACTATCCAATATTTGTGGAATATATAGCAAGTGGGGATCCTAACCCCTTAGTACAGAATCAAGGGCCATGGTGTGAAATCTGTAGAACAAGAGGACATAGACCATAGGAATTCCCTTTACTTCAGAAGTATGTACAAACTCCTAAGAATTTATACTGTAACTTCTGTAAGTCAGTAGGACATGATGAAAATAATTGCAGAGCTTATGATCTCATGATAGAGAGAAAACATGACTTCTATAGAGTCCAGTCAGAGACATCAGGACCAGTAGCAGGACCACAGCATGAGCAGGCTCATGATGGTCGTGGTGGAGGATTCATAGGAAGAGGCCGTGGTGGAGGCTTTGGCCGTGGCTGTGGACCAATTGTTTGTTACAACTGCGGAGCCATAGGTCATTATACTAGAGATTTTCAGAACCCTACTACAACATGTAAGTATTGCAAGTCTTATGATCATACTATAGAATAATGTCCTATCTTGATAGCCAAGATTAAGGATCCTAAGCTAGCAGTAAACCAGAATATTCATCTTATTGTTGGTGAGCAGAAAGAACCAGAACCAAGAGCCAATATTGTGACTCGCAGTGGTGCTTCTACTAGTAAGACATCGCAGGATGCCAAAAAGAATACAGGTCCGAAGTGGGTGTGTAAAGCAACTGATAAATCTACACCACTTGACCTGCAGAAGAACAAAGAAACATTTCAGTGAGCTAAAACTTTATTTACTGACCCTACACCAGCAGGATGGCAGATATTGCCTCGTAGGGGTGTATCACAGGAGAAACCTTGTGGCGTTAGTCCTGTGCAGATATCGCAGGTTACCACGTCTGGAAGGTGCGAGGAGGATGAGTTGATAGGAAGTGTACAATCCTTCCTGCGGAGCTGCTTGAAACTCATAAGAAATGAGAAATCCATAGGAGATATTCAACGCATCATAGATCAGTATCAACAATATTATTCCATGAGCAGTACGCAGCGTTCTATTCATAATATTATGGGCCATACAAGAACAGGAAGAGAAATGAGACTCACAGAGCAAATTGGAGAGTTTGAAATGGATGAGGTAATCCTAGATTTAGGATCAGAGGTAAATGTTATTACTAAACAGACATGGGAACAGATGGGTAGCCCTAAGTTATCCAAATCACCTATCCATCTGTGATTAGCCAATCAGCAAAGGGTATCACCATTGGGTCAATTACCGCAAGTACCAGTTGATATTGACGGAGTTCGCAGCTTTGCAGATTTTGAAGTCATAGAAATTATTGGCGATAGCAGACCGTATCCAGCTTTATTAGGTATTGATCGGGCAATTGATAACATGGTTGTTATCGATTTGAAGAAAAGACAAATGACCTTTGAGGATAAACAGATTCAAGTCATCGCACCGTTGGATCCTTTCCAGGGTCCTCAATACGTTGAACCCATCAGAGAAGAGGAAGAGGTATGTAATATGGAGAGCTTCTATCAGATGACTGATAACCAGAGTAATTATATCAACCCCACCACGGAAGGAAATATTAATTGGTGATGCGATAGCTCATGCGCATCGGATTTAGATGTTGGTTTAGAAAATTGGTAGAATAGACTTTACAAAGTCTCAGCTCGCAGATGTCCATTTATGACTAAGTCACTGCGATGGATTGGCACAGAGATTAAGGATATTCCGTCATTTGATGGCTTAGCGGATGTCAATGAATTTTTACAGAAGTTTGAATAGGAAATCCCTCATGAACAGAGGATGGTAGATATTGACCTTGCAGTAAGAGCCACACCTGCAAGATGGTGGCATGCACATAAAGAAAATATCGCATCATGGGATGATTTTAAGAGATTGATGGTGATCAGATTCTCTATTGACAAGGAGAATTTCCAGTAGAAATATACAGGAGAAAGTGACCCCAGGTCACATATTAATATTTGTGAACAGAATTGGTTGGACATTCCAGAGGATGAATGGGTTCACCTATTCATTCACACTTTAGACACAGTTCCAAGGAACTGGTACACTGAGAAAGAGTTGCGCAGAGGAACGATTACATGGCCAGTTATGATAGACAACTTTTTACTCACTTTCACTTTTGAATCTGAGTACCCAAGCATTGATTAGGCCCTCGACATTATAGAGACTAATATATTCGATGACTGTACCCTACCAGTGTATGCTCAGCCTGATTGGGCCATCCAGTTAGAACATGCGCCAGAGTGTTACAACTTCGCAGAAGAGCCAGGTGACGAGGATGAGAATCCTCGTAGTATCAACATTCCAGAGTCAGAAGGGACTCATGAAGTTGAGGGACCAAAGCTAGAGATTCCAGCTATCACAGAGCCTATTAAGATTAAAAAGATCAATATTGGCATAGAAATAGAACCAAAGTTTGCCTCTATTGGAGACTATTGGGATGATGAAACAGTAGGACACATCGCATATCTATTACATGACTATCATGAATTATTTCCCACTAAGTTTATAGAGATGAATGGAATAGTAGGAGATTTGGGAGTCGTGAGGATACCTTTGAAAGAGGATGCTAGGCCGGTTAAGCAGCGTTCGTACAGATTAAATCCTAGTTATAAAGAAAAAGTTAAAGATGAGATTGATAAGATGCTAGCAGCATGCATCATTGAACCAGTAGAAGAGAGCGAATGGGTTAGTCCCATGGTTATGAAGGAAAATAAAACTAAAGGAGAAATCAATATTTGTGTAGATTTGCGCAAACTCAATGACGCATCACTTCATGACCCATTTTCGACACCTTTTAATGATGAAGTTTTAGACAATGTAGGAGTACAGGAGATATACTCATTCACTGGTGGCTTTTCAGGCTATCACCAGGTAAGAATCCATCCAGAGGATCGACATAAGACCACCATTGCTATAGAATGGGGCTCATTCCAGTATATGGTAATGCCCTTTGGTATTAAAAATGCACCAGCTATTTTTTCTAGAGTAGTAGTTATTGTCTGTAAGGAATACATCCATAAATTCTTAGAAGTCTATTTTGATGATTGGACTGTATTTGGATTAATCAAAAAGCATATAGGAGATTTAAGTCTCATGTTAGAGAAATGTAGGCAATATCAGATTTCTCTTAACTTGAAGAAATGTATATTCTATGCACCATTTGGTATTTTGTTGGGTCATATTGTTTGCAGACAAGGCTTGATGGTAGATCCCGCAAAGATTGCCATCATTGTAAATCTTCCAGCACCCAACTCGGTTAAGCAATTGAGGACAGTGCTTGGTCATACAGGGTATTATAGAAAATTCATCAAGGGCTATGCAAAGATCACAACACCTATGGAAAAGCTGTTAAAGAAAGAAGGGAAATTCCTATGGAATGAGGAATGCCAGCAAAGTTTACACACTCTTAAAGAGAAGATGGTTACAGCACCTATCTTAGTATTTCTAGATTGGAACAAACCATTTCATGTACATGTGGATGCATCTGGCATCGCACTAGGGATTGTCTTAACACAGCCAGGAGAAGGGGGTATCGATCACCCTATTGCGTACTCAAGAAGAAAGTTATCTACCGCAGAAAAGAACTACACCACTACAGAAAGAGAAGGATTAGCTATGGTGTATGCTCTATAGAAGTTCAGGCACTATCTGTTGGGTGCCCCATTCAAGATGTTCATTGACCATTCCTCCTTAAAGTATTTGGTCAATAAGCCAGTGTTAGGGGGAAGGATCTGTAGATGGTTACTCCTATTTTAGGAGTATGATTTTGAAATTATTGTAAAACTAGGAAGATTGAATGCCGGACCTGATCATCTATCACGAATAGATTCAAGGGAAGAACCAAGTAATCTAGAGGATAATTTTCCAGATGCGCAATTGTTCTCTATCCAGATCGCAGATGAGTATTACATAGATATTATTCACTTTCTCACTACAGGGTGGGCACCAGTTGACTCTACTAAGCAGCAAAAGAAACAGTTAGTTGTTAAAGCAGCAGATTTCACTTTAATCACAGGACATTTATATAATTTAGGTCCATATGAAGTCCTGCGTAGATGTGTTATGCCGCACGAGAAAGAGGCCATTATTAGAGAAGCACATTCAGGTACCGTAGGAGGTCATTTCGCAGGAAAGCCGACTGCTCAGAAAATTCTAGCTGTAGGATTATGGTGGCCTACTTTGCACAAAGACACTAAGGAGTTTTGTGGATGCTGTGATATCTTCCAGAGGGTAGGAAAACCTTCGCAGAGAGATGAAATGCCACTGCGACCACAGATTACGTTGCGAACATTTGACAAGTGGGTTATAGATTTCGTGGGTCCTATCAACCCACCAGGGAAATGAACTGGTGTGAGATACATTATCACAGGAACATAATACCTCACCAGGTGGGCAGAGGCCAAAGTAGTAAGGAATTGTGATGCTACTACAGCTGCACAGTTCATTTTTGAAAACATCATAAGTAGATTTGGATGTCTAGCAATTTTGATGAGTGATCAAGGCACATACTTTCTGAATCGCACTATTCAGGCCTTGATGGAGGAATTTCAGATACAGCATCATAATAGCACTCCCTTCCACCCACAAACTAATGGTACGGTGGAGGCTTTTAACAAGATTCTAGAAAATGCTCTTACTAAGATCTATAACAGCCAAAGAGATGATTGGGACCTTAGGGTTAATGTTGTATTATGGGCTTATAGGACTACATGCAAGAAACTTACATGACACACACCTTTCAGCTTGGTGTATGGACAAGAGGTTGTTATGCCTATGGAATATATTATTCCCAGTTTAAGAATTGCTCAAATTATCGAGATGGCTGATATAGATACGATGAATGAAAGGCTAGCGCATCTTCTTGCCTTCGAAGAAGACAGATTCATCGCAGGATTTCATCAAAAAGTGCAGAAGGCACGAGAAAAAGCTTGGCATGACATGCACATCAAGAGCAAGATTTTTTAGATAGGAGACTTAGTGCTCCTTTATGATAGTAAGTTTGTTAATTTACCAGGGAAGTTAAAGACACATTGGTTGGGGCCATATCAGATTCAGCATGTCACAGACGGAGGTGTTGTTCATCTCAGTAAACTAAATGGGGAGCTTGTTCCTACTTTGATTAATGGTAGTAGGCTTAAGATTTATAGTGATACCCACTCCACCTCCCAGCCCTAATTCAGAGAACTAGATGGTGCAGATGTCTAGTGTAGTTGAAAGGAGGCATCGCAGCAGGGAAGTTTATTTTGCGCAAGTCATAGGACGCTTGTGGAGTTTTTGAACGTTGCGGAGTTCACGCCAAATTTTTGGTCCAGGACGATGTGGTGTGACATCGCAGCAAGGCGATGTTCCCCATGCAATTAAGACGATTTTGAAAAGGGACAGAGGGCTAGTCACTTCTCCCTCTGACAAGCAATTAATATAGATATGACAGGTATACGATTACCCTAGATTTGGAAACAGTACAATGATTGTCCGAGATTTGGTAAATTGTGGTCGAGACTACCACTTGCACACAATTTTCAAGGGAGATTTGATTATATTTTTCGCAATTAATGAGGATCAGGGGGCAGGGTGTTAGTCTTTTACATGCAATAAATGTCACCAATGGGTCAAGCTTAAGTGACCATTGCTTTAGAGATTTTCACTTTTAGTACAAATACACAGATCATTCAAACAGAAGGGTTACTTTTGTGATTTCTAAGAGTTATAGAGCAATTTGTAGAAGTTTTCCCTGTGCAGAGATACTCTAGTTACAGAGTGCTAGTTTCCCCATTTTCACAGCCATTACCAGTCCAGAGTACTGTACCAGATGGTTTATGTCTGAGAAGGAACCTTTAGAAGATGTTGTGTGATGATTCCAGTGTGGTGGCCTCGAGTCTGCTATGATGATGCTGCCCAGGGTTGTGAAACTAGGTGCACCACAGGTCAGACAGACGCCAAGGATGAAGAGTCAAGCTCAGATAGTAGAAGAGTCCAGCCCAGAGCACGAAGAAGAAGTTCATATGGCAACAGTATACATTGTGCCGCGAGTTGAGGATGCACCAGAGGTAACCATTCCCAAGGGTGCTAAGTTTCCTATTTTTGTACCGCCGATTGATCCTCATGTAAAGGAAGATGGAGATGTTCTTTGTGGTGGAGAGGATGAAGATCTTTACAAGTCATTAGCGAAGACAAGGCAAGTGGTACTAAGAAAGAAAACAGACAAAGGCTTGTTCTCGGAATGGAATTCATGGTTTGTATAGTTTTCGTATGAAAGGATATAGACTGATTGAAATGTTTGAGAAGGATAGAAGATACATATTTATATTTTCTTTGTGATATGATTTCTAACCCAGATAAAGAGGAAAAGATATATGTGGAAGGATTCTCAAAAGGTCAATATCCTTAAAGGAGTTGTTGATCCATGAAGAGACCTATATGCCACTTTGGAGTATATCTTGTGTGACGGATTCAATGGTGATCCAGGGGAAGCGGTCACTTGAATTTAAGGATTTCACTACAAGTAAAATTGAAATTGATAGCACAGAAGACACCATGATTACTCAAGTCATGCTTGAAGTAGCACAAGACTGTGTCGAAGCTATGGAAAAATATGTCGCAGGACTCAGGGAGAGATTCGTAAGGACTTCATAGGAAGCCAAGGAGAAGCTACAGAAAGAGAAACCAGATGTTAGTGGTTCAAGGAAGAGCCATAAGTAAGTGTTAGGGGACTGTTGGAGCAGGGCCCTGAAGCTATAGGAAAAGCTGCTATATCGGAACAAGAAAGTCAAAGGAAATAGTACTTGAAGCGGCTGAGAAGAGAGCTCAGCCACTGCATTTAAGACAACGACGATGACAGGAGGGCTCAGCTACCCTCATGAATGGAGAAGGAGGAATGGGCCAAGGTATTAAAGACAAAGGACAGAAGGGGAGCAACCAAGGAAGCAATTCCCATACCCACGATCAGCGCTAGACATCGTGGAAGATTGTAGAAAGCTGCAGTGTGACCAGTAAGCGACAGTTCAAAGTACAGATAGGCCGACTGTCACAGTTAAGGTTTTGAGTTACTGTTGGGATAGGCCCATAGTTTTTTATCATGGTGAGACCTTTGGGCCACCTATTTAAACATGTATTTTGTATAATGAAGGGTTAGATAGTGAGAAAGACAGATAGATGGTCAGCTAGTTAGTTGGTCGTCTGTTGTGTGAGACATTGAGAAAGAGTCGAGCTCTGGTTCTGAGTTTAGTCTGTAGTTATCTTACTCTAACTGGCAGCTGACTCCTTGATCATGAATGTAACAATCTACAGGGATTCAGAGAGAGAGAGAGAGAGAGGATATATTGTAAGAAGAAAGCAATATTAGAGAAGAGATCTAAGAGAGAATGGATCCTGGCTAAGTGGGTGGAGTTTCCCAGAAGATCTCAAGCTGCATAATAGGTTGCAGCGGAACTGTGTTACTCTCTCAAGATATAATATAATCACAGTTACCGTGGACGTAGCTTCCTCCCTGGAAGTGAACCACGTAAAATCCCTGTGTTGTGCGACTGTGTCATGTGATTGTGCTATACTTATTTTCTATCTTTTATTCATTACATGAACATTGATTATCAGTTAATGAATGTATGTATGCTATCCTTCAGTTGCAGTAACATAGAAGGTTAAATGTGAGTTGAATGTGTTAAGTATTCTGTATATGATTTTATCAGTGCTTGATTCACAACACCTAGCAGTTACAGTTTTAAGTGACTTCTGTATATTTAGTTCAACGAGTTGAGTGTAATTGATGTTGAGCATTGTAAACTGTAGAAGCTTAAGTGAGGTTGTTTAACACCTTAGTGAAGGTTAATTGAGCTATTATACCCAGAAAGGAAGCCTCTGGACCTTGAGAGTTGATGAGCATATTAAGTCTCATTGTAGGAAATATCACGGTGTAGAAAGGTGATATCGCACTGGCAGAGGAGCTACGGTGTGAGATATCATAAGTTAAGAGTTGAGTAGAAGAGTAAGTTTGCACATCGTCCTAGAAGCTGCGATGCGATAAGAGCCAGTCCCATAGCAGAGTCAGCTAGGAAGAGAGAAATAGCCCATGCTGAGAGATTCAACTGGTTAAGTAGAGTCAGAGAACCCAGGATGCTGCAGAACCTAGTTGAGGAAACTTGATTCTTCAGCCAACCCATCTAAGATCACTTTGGGTGAGACTTCAGGACGCTCTATGGTCTGTCACCGAAATGGCCAGTGAGCGAGGGGTTTTGTTGGTACAATAAAGCAAACTTGGGTCTGCCGAGAGAGGATAACCAACAAAGGTATCCTGGTGGGGTTTCTCGATATACGCAAGGTATGTGGGAGCTCAAATTGGTAGTAGTGTTGTCTAATGCATAACTGTTCACAAGGGGCCTTCCTATATACAATCAATTACATGAAGTACCTTTCTATATACCTCAAGGTTACGTGAAAGGCCATTCGATATACGTACGCTACATGGAAGAACCGCGCGACTCCCAGGATGTAATGTGAATGAGTAACGACAGTTCCTACGCTTAACGACACCCGAACATGTCTCTATCCTATCACTCAAATTGATATGTAAATTTTAGCCTATAAATACCGTTAATTTTAAAGTGGATGGTTAGGTAAATGCATGGAATTTTGACTGAAAAGTGAAACCATGCATATATTTAGATGCAAATATTTCACTTTATCGTTCAAGTTATGCCTAATTACGGGAGGGAGAGAGAGTATTTTCTGTTCGTTTTGAAAAAAAAATTCCCAAAGAACAACTTTGAACAAATCAAATCCAAATACAAGCAACACATTCCAAACTCATTTTCCTTTTTGAAAGCAATCATATGGGTAAGAGTCTCTTTTCCTAAAAGAAAAACAACAAGCATTCTACATGCATATGCACTCTAATTTTTTTATTTTTCTTGAAACATAGATAGATCTAACTTAAAACTACACTATTTTTTCTTGTGATGAGATAGTACTAATGCAACAGAGACAAAAATAACAAAGAGAACCTGAAATCTTATGAGGCTAATCAGAGATCCAGTTCCCTATGCTCCGTAATGATAATGACCTAATATCAATAAATAAATAATTTGTTTTAAAAGCAAAAAGAAGTCTTATATGGAAAAAATGAAATCAAGATGCTAAGCAAGTGGTTTTTATTTCAGTCTTTATAAAGGAAATGAAAAGAGATCTAACTAAAAATTAAGCTTTCAAAAATTCCTTTCAAAATCACAACCAACGAGCATGAAATAAAATGAATAATCAAAAAGCCTAATCTAGTTTTTGAATTCTTTCAACCAAACCAATTTTGTTACAAAATTTTCAACAATGAGCATACAGATTCAATACACAAGCCTGGCAGTGCAGGGTTGAAAGCAAGCAAAATCAAACTTTTTGCAAAAAATCACAAAAAACTAGATCTGGAACAAGGCCTACCTGGCACCGTGCTAGAGGGTTATGGACAGAGTGGTTCTAGATGAGCAGCGCTTCTGGATAATGGGACTTAAGCAGTGGCACCACTTATGGATAAAAGAGTTCAAGTGGTGGCACCGCTTGTTGCCAACAGTATATGTGTGGTTCCCTGAATAGATCCAAAACACAAGGAGAACGATAGATCAAGTTAAAAATTGATCAAATCAAGGTAAAGATTGATGAATTGACAGTAAAAAAGAGCATATAAAGTCGAAATAGTTCATATCTGAATAGATCTGAAAGTTTCAAACAAAAATTCACTAAGTTAGATGGAAAATCCGACTGAAGAGAGTTAGAAACTGGAGCCTAGATTTGGACAAGGGTTGAAGGACTAAGGAAGATCAGATCAACTAAAATTTGCTTTGTTCCCTAGTGGAGTCACTAGATTTGTAATCAGGAATATTGCACCTTTTGCGGGAAAAAGTTGTTCCTCTGGTCTTAATGGTTCAGATCCAGAACAAATGAGTGAACAACAAAGGATGAAGACCTTTCCTAAATGTTGTAAACATCTGGAATGTTTCTTTGATCATGAACCTGTGTACTTGCAAACATGTCGAACAAACAAGAACATCAAAGCTACCAAAAAATCATCTACACATCCATACTAGTGACTAAGGAATCCAGTACCATATACATGCAAAATCAAAACAACAGATATGTGGGATGGAAATAATATTTGCATTAAGAATGAATGAAGCTTACAACCATTACCTTAGTGTTGAATAAATATTCCACAAGACAAACAACTCATCCCCAAAATCTCCAACTTGCTCTCTTGTGCTCTACAATGGATTTGAATAGGTAGTCAATTCAACAGCATAACAATACCATTCAGTTCTCTCCCTCAACTATGGATATGAGCTTGTATTTATAAGGCTCAATGGATAGGGATAGTTGAGAGAATTGTGGGTCAGGTGGCTTGAAGATCCTACCAAGGGGGATCTTGAGCTCAAACTAACCCATATTGATAGGGATAAGGGAGGACACGAGGCTCATGATCTAGAAGCCTCGAGAAACTTCTATTTCCCCCATTTTACCCAAGGTACCTCTTTTGTTCCCTTATGATAGAGCGGTTTAGGTGAGAACCGCTTCAACAAAAAAACACATCAGCGGTGGCACCGCTTCTCTATAATAGGACACAAGAGGTTGTAAAGAAGGTACCACTCATCAGCCAAAGGAAAAGTGCGGTGCTAGGTTTTTTTCAAGTAGAATTGATATCCAGAGGAAGTTTCCACTTCCAGTTTTGGAATTTAGGGAAAACATAAGGGTTAAGGATATCATCACATGATCGTGACAACATTTAGGTATAACAGTGGATAGTAATTTGCATAATATTGTAGCTTAATTCCTTGTTCATTAGCAAATTCAGTTAATCTAATAGACAAAAAATAAGAAGCATTATAAAAATCCAGGGAAATTGGAACACCAAACCTGGTCATAATAAGGTTCTGCAAGAAATCCATAATTGCATCTTTGTTTACTTTCTGTAATGGTATGGCCTCTACCCATCTGGTGAAATAATAAGTTGCTGTCAGAATATACTTGTGCTACAATGAGGAATTTGGATTTATTTCAAGTGGTTCTGAGATTATCATTGGTTTCAATAGTCCTACTACTTTAGCTTGTCTCCCACCTCTTCTTTGGAAAGTATCACACTTTCTAACATGAGCATGAGCATCTCTAAACAATGTTGGCCAATAATATCCATATCTGAGAATCTTATGCACTGTTGTGTCTCCTGAGAAGTGACCTCCAGTATGTCAATCATGTAATTTTGCTACAACCTTCTTTACATCTTCTTGTTCCAAGCATTCGAGGAAGAATCCATCATAGTTCTTTCTAAAAAACACTCCATTAATAATCCGTTATAACGCTGATTTCAGACATAATTCTCTTCTTTGCTCGGGACTCCAATGCTCTGGTAAATAACCTTCTTGAAGATAATGGACCAAATCCAGATACCAGGAGTTTAGAGCTGTAAATAGAGGACATACATCCACCATGTCTAGTTCAGCTTCTTTATCCCAGTTGCTATCTTCATTGTTTTGAACCTCGAACATTAGTTTACAAATTCCTTTTCCTTTAACTATGGTTTCTATTTTGAATTCAAGATCCTATTCTTGCAAAGCAGTCACCCAGTTACCCCTTTTTTCTCCCAATTCTTTCTGTACAAAAAGGGATCGTACTGCTAGGTGTGGGACTATTACTTTGGTGCGATTCTGAAGTATGTATGGCATGAATTGCTTTACCACCTTAAAAAATGCATAAGCTTGTTTATCAACCATGGGATAGTTCAATTCAGCCCCTTGCAGACCAGTGCTGATAAATGATATGGGGTACTCATCTCCCCCATCTTCTTTCTGTGTAAGCATAGTTGCTAATGAATCATCGAAAGAGAAAGTGTACAGAATAAAGTCCTTTTCAAAATTTTGAATTTTGAGTGATCGTGCATAAGAAACAAATGTGTTTATCTTGTTGAATGCATTCTTCTCCACATCATCCCATTTGAACTACGCACTCTGTTTGACCATTTGCTGCAAAGGTTTGACGATTTGAGCAAAATCTGGTACAAACCTTCACAGAAAATTGATTGTCCCCATAAAAGATTGAATACCTTTTTTATTATGGGGTAAAGGGATCTGTTCTATGGCTCTAATCCTCTCAGGGTCTATGGATATCCCTTTTTAGAAATTACATGACCCAGCAGCTTTCCTTCTGTGACTGCGAACAAACATTTCTTAGGATTTAATGAAATGCCATATTTCTTGCAACACTCAAAAATCTGTTTCAAATGAAAAGCGTGTTATTCTCTCTTCTTTTGAAATATTGTGACATCGTCTAGATAAACCACAACACTATAGCCAATCAGACCATAGAAGGCTATATCCATATCCCTCTGGAAAGTTGTTCCAACATTGATGAGTCCAAAGGGAATCCTCCTATACGTAAAAGTTCCCCACTTGGTTCAAAAAGTGGTCTTGAGCATGTCCTCTTCTACTACTAAGACTTGATTGTAACCAGAGAATCTATCCAATAGAGAGAATAGTTCAGAACCTGAGACCATTTGTAGTATTTGTTCCATGGGTGGGACAGTGTAATTATCATTATCTGATGCATGGTTAAGATTTATGAAATCTACGCAAAGTCATATTTCTCCATATTTTTTCCGCACTGGTACCAAATTAGAGACCCATTCTGAATGTCTGACTTTAAACATGATTTTAGCATATAGCATCTTTTTCACCTCACTTTGAATTAGGGGTTCTAGCTTCAGATACATTTTCCTTAGAGGCTGCTGATAAGGTTTGATTCCAACCTTTATTGGAATCATATGTTGTATAATTTTAGTATCATACGTATTTAGGTCTTTGTAAGTACAAGAAAATACATCCTTATATTGTCTGAATAAGCTGATGAATTTACTCCTCTCACCGGGTGAACAACATTTCCCCAAATTTACATATTTGGGTTCAGCTTCTGTCCCTAGATTTATCAGCTCGAATTGTAAAGACGAGTTATGAGTCTTGACATTCACTGACTTTCTAAATTTGTTGTCTAAATCAAACATCTATTCCAAAGTCCTCACTCCTCTTGGAATGAAATTTTCGTACTATAATTCTGCTTGATGTTCTTTGTCATCTATTATTGCTCCTTTGAAAGTATCATGATTCATTAAACATTCCAAGATTTGTTGATCATTGTCAAAAAACCTTAGATTTGTGATGTTATCTAGAATAGAAGGACTGAAATGCAATTCAATAGAGCATCTATTATTCGAAGGTAATAATCTTGCAGTTGAATTAGCTAATAAGCCAGCTGCTACATTCTTTAATCTAGGAATTGACACAATATTGAAGGCATGAAAATTTATCAGTAAATCCCAAACTCCATTTTGGTAAGCTTTCAAATGTGGTGAAATGCAATGTATTTTGTTCTGAATTTGTTTAACAACGATTTCAGAATCTCCATATACTTTCAGATTTGTTACGTTCAATTCTATTGTTTTTTTAAGTCCCTGAACTAGTGCTTCGTATTCGACTGTGTTATTTGTGCATTCAAATTCTAACCTACATGAAAGAAAATGTTTATTTTTTTTTCTGGATCAATTAGGACACAGCCAGCTCCTGATCCTTCCAATGTTTTAGAAGCATCAAAATAAAGAATCCAAAAAATGTATGCTTCTACTGAATTTTAATTTCTAACTACATACAAAACTAAATATACTATGTTACAATCAAACTCATCAGCCCACGAAAATTGAAGGAGATCGGGTTGAATATCAGGTATACTACCGACTTCTTCATATTGGAAATTTCTTGGTTCCAGTTCAAGAAAATAATTTCACAACACAGAGTTTACTGGTTCATTTTTTCCCTCCAACTGAGTCACATTATATTTCATTTGAGGCTCTCTTAACACTTTTATCTGATTTTGACATACCTTAAAAGGAAACCACAAATGTGACCAAACTGATACAAAATATCCTTCTAACCTTGCTGACCAATACCATCTCAAAACCAAACCATAATCATCCAAGATATCTGCTATGACATTGTCTATCTACTAACATACCCTCTCATCCATGGATAAACAAATCAGAACATCCTCCATTTCTCCTATTACTTTTAATGTTTTTCTGTCTAATTGAAGAAATTGGCCAGTAGTTGGTTTAGGTTGGACATTGATTTTATTGCAAACTGAAAGTGGCATGACATTGACTAATGCTTCTGATTCCACTAAACAGTTATGCACATTATAGTTGAAAATCTCAAAGGTTAGAAGAAATTCTGGAGTTTTATACTTAGATTTTCCTCCTAAACTCACCTCACCAATCTCTTCCTCACGATGGTTATCAATGGAAGGCTCCTTCTTGGGTGTCTCAAGTGCTTTCAAAAGATTTTATTTCTTCTGAGGTAGATTGCACATTTCAAACAATGAGATATTTTCTTTAGCCTTTTTATGTCTTCCACAATGTCATATCCCATATCATGTTCATCCTGATTCTTCTTGAAATTTTTAGTTTTATTTTCAATAGGCTTTATAGGCGTATTGACTTTCTTAGGGTTATGGTTTGAAATGACGAACTCATGTATGTCAACAGTTGAAGTATTACTCTTCATTTTCTTCATGTTCTCTTGGAGTTTCTTGATCTTTGGAAGTATCAAGTTATCCTCTTTTAATGGATTCTGACTTCTCGTTGTGACATTTGTCTCTAATGTTTCTTCTTTGTTAGGGGGATCTTCATATTCTATGTTGAACATAGACCCAGAGTCCCATAAAACCAAGGTGTCTTCCTCTTTTGTTTATATAGGTTCATGATCTTTCCCTTTCTCTTCCTCAGCTTGTGTCAACTTGGAATCCAATAATTGGTTCATTACTAATGTCATAGTCTATAAAGGAAGGCCCGATCCAATCTAACATAGTTTGGCTTCGTGAGAATAAAAATGAGGGGCCACCTTTGATTACTTAATTTCCCTCTTTGCACAAGGGTGAGGTAGGGCAGAACTGTGGGAAATTTTTCTTAGAATGAGGTTGCTGATGGAAAGTGCAAAAATTATCCCTTCCTACATCGGTCAGATTCATTGTTGAAGGACTATGTGGAGGAGTTTTAGGTTGATTGTTATCATCTCTCTTTTTATAATAAGGACTGTATTGTTTGTGAGCCTCCTTTTCCTTTTGTAAATCAATCACCCTATTTGACAACTTCTGCATCATCTTCACTATCCCATCTAACTCTTGTGATCATTCATCCTTAGGTTTAGTTAATAATAATGGTTTTTTGTTTACATAATTTTTTTCATCTAACTACGTAGGATAGTGTCCTGCATAATTTAATTCATCTGACTACATAGGATAGTGTCCTATTGTAACACCCCAGTTCTGACCCCGTTGCATTTGATGTACATGATGTATATATTGTAATGATCATGGTGTGGAGCTAAAGGCCAAGGCCCCGCCATCGATCGGTTATGCTATGTTTTGGATTTAAATTTGTCACCAATGGTATATCGGGGAATACGGCATACATATTGAATTGTCATCATGTAAATATGCATCTTTAATTAAAATGAACCCGACCAGCTATGCTCGCGGAAACTAAAATGAGAAGGGGCATGATTTTCACAAGGATAAGGGTGGGGAAATTGTTAAACCTTGGCCAATGAGAGAATCCCTTATTTTTTATTCCAACCACTTTCATTAAGAATGGCTGCTGCTGGTTGAGGCAGTTATTATCTTTGGGAGTGGGGTGGCAGGACTGTCATTCCTCACCCACACATACACTCCACCATGGTTGACTCCACTATGCCCAAGAAAAACTATTGCGATCACCCACAAAGGATACCGTTTTTTTTTCTCTCCACGATAGTGTTGAAGCTCTCACGCACTCCGGATCTGCATTCTCCATTGTTGTTTATCCAGGTGTTGTTCATCTTCACGCAGGACCAATGTCCATTCATGACCCTCACGCACAGGAATTTTCCTGGCTTTCGGATTGATGCAGCGAGCGGAGATTCGTGCTCTTTCATCCATGAATTGTTGTGAAGGGCCATTCACATTTTCGGTTGTCTCACTGACTGGTATAGTCATGTAATTGTTTCCTGCCATTTTAATGTTGAAATTGGAACCGTCATTCTTCTCGTGAGTCATGGTTGCCGCCGTTCTCCTCAAGATTTGTTGTGTGGATGTGGTCTTCCCCATGCTGTGAACTTGGTTTCCTTTCCATCCGTGGACTGTGTAAGTTCCTTGGCGACCTCATTGCTCAGATTGGGTCGTTGATTTTCCCCACGTTGTTGGCTGTGATTGCTGTGGTATTCCTTATATTTTGGGGACTATTGTAAATTTGCTTGAGAGTCATTTTGGCCACGATAGGGCCAAGAATGAATTGAAATTTGTCTTCGCTGTCTTAAGCTATAACAGCTAATTTATTTGCATGTGTGCAATGGTTGGTCTTCGAACTGTTTTGGGAGTAGGGATGGGGGTTCTTAGTTTTGCTTGATAAACCTAGTGGCTGGAAACCACACAGACAGAGCTAGAGGGTTGGCCTTCTTCTCCACCAACCCTGAATAGCACTGGAAGGGAATGCAGGGCCTGAGGGACTGTGTAGCAGAGAAGGGACCGATTCCTTGTGTTGTGTGTGTGTGGGTGTCTTAGAGGTCAGGCTAGTTCTGGTGTAGGTTTTCTTGGCTCTGTAATGAGCTCACCAGCTTAGCATTGAGCCTTTCCCCAACTCCTTGATGGCTTGATAAACCCAACTGTGTTGGCTTGGCTGTGTGTGTTTTGTATATCCTTGGCTATGTGTAATCCTGCTTGTCCCCTTATTCCTTGGTGAATCATGCCCAGCTCGGGGGTGGCAGCACTGCTGAGAGATTAAGGAGCATGCTGGCCTATGGTTGGGTGGAACGTTGCAGTGACGTAGCTGGTTGTGGAAGATTTCATCATAAGATAAGTGATCTTGTCCATTTTTACTTATGCAACTATCTTTTATGTTAATGATATGATGAACATGTCAAATTCATGCATGTATGAATGTTGTTGGTTTCCATTGTGTATGATGATTAATTGCATATGTGCATGTTTTACTTCAATGGAGTTCCATTCAGCATTCAGTTTCAGTAATTTTGTGCATGGTTATGTTCATGGGGCTCGTAGCCCAGGTGGTTTAAGTAATGGTGGTCGCGTCCTCTTGGCCGGTTGGAGGCTTGGGGACATGAAAGTATGGTATCAGAGCCTTAGGTTACAACAATGGACCTCTATGGGGCAAGAAGGAGCAACTGATAGAGGTTGTATCTCATTCTTCCCAACAGAAATCAGTGGACGACTAGTAAAATTCAAAAGAAAATGGTCTAAGTGTGGAGCGGTTGGGCCACTAGCGGGGAAGACTTCCGCCGTTTGCGGAAGAGCTAGGCAGAAGGACTTCCGCCATTGTGGAAGCCAAAATCCCTAAGGATTCNCCGACGCCGATCGGAAGAAGAAAATGGTTCATCAACCGCCGTTGCAGAAGAGAAATCACTAAAGCTTCTGACCAGAAAGGCCACCGACGCCAAAAAAGTTTAAAAATTGTTCTAAGTCCATGCCAATTTGAAAAAGTTAGTATTTGGTGTGCCGCCATTATGGAAGCCAAAGTCACTAGACTTCTGATGTGTGAAGGCCACTGACGTCGATCGGAAGAAGAAAGCATTCCGTGAGCCGCTGTTGCGGAAGCCAAAGCGTTAAGTCTTCCGACGAGAAAGGCCGCCGACGCCGATCGAAAAAAGAAAGAATTCCATGAGCCGTTGTTGCGGAATCCAAAGCGTTAAGTATTTCGACGAGAAAGGCTGCTAACGCCGATCGGAAGAAGAAAGAATTCTGTGAAACACCGTTGCGGAAGCCAAAGCATTAAGTCTTCCGACGAGAGAGACCGCTGAAATGCGGAATGATTAGTGGTTCCCAGAGCCGTCGTTGCGGAAGAATTAGGGGTTCTAAGAGCTGATTCTGCGGGATATTTAGTCAAAAGGGGAGCCAATTCAATAGTTGAAATAAGAAGGAAATTTTGAATTTTCAGTGGGATTTCTCAGCGAATTTTGATGGTATTTAGTGGGATTTTCAGCAGTTTTTCAGTGAAAATTCAAGGCTGAATAGTGAGAAAGTGGCAGCGATCTTATGCGCCAGATTGCGCAAAAACCCATGATTTACAAAAAAAAAAAAAACGAGGGCGCTGCAGATAGACGTTCTTTGATGAAGAAAATTCTATGTGTTTGGGCAAATTGTTATTTTATAAATATTCCAAGAGAAGGTAAGTGATTCTGATTTCTATCAATGTTATGCATCTAACATTTGTGTTATTAACACATTTGCAGAATCATAGTCACCTTCAAGGGAAGTATTCCAGGTAGTGCATTTTTATAAGTAAGTGGCGGTTTAGTATGAGAACCCATGATGGGTATGATGCTTGGAATTCTTACGAGCGAGCAGAAGATGCCATGGGAGAGAATGTCCATAATAGAAATGATGACATTGATTCTAATGGAATGAAATTCCAAGAGACACCATCAGACGTTGCAGCTACCATGAGAAGCTTAATTAAATCCCAGAAAGAGCGGCATCAGTTGAATGCTGCTATGTTGCAGAGTTTGACAGACTTACAAAGAAAGATAGACTCTGGACGAGGTACAGAAAGAACAGAAGTCAGTAAGAGCAGTACTAGGAGAAGGAGAAGGACTTCTAGTGGATCATTTGATTTGGAAGAATCCAGTGGGGATTCAAGATCTTCTTCTCATAGAAGAAAAATAAAGAGACACCATAGGGATCGCTCTCGAGATGAATTTAAGAAATCTAAACCTCCTACATTTGATGGTGAGATAAAGACAGGACAAGAAGCTGAAGCTTGGCTTCTTGGGATAAAGAAGTAATTTCAATTGCATGGTTATTCAGGAAACATGAAGGCAAGAGTTTCCATATTCAACCTGAATGGAAGAGCATCCATTTGGTGGGAACACTTCAAGCAAGTAAAGAGGATCAGTGAAAGGAGACATAAGTGGAAACAATTCAAGAAGTATTTCAAGCAGAAGTACCTCTCTGACAGGTATTATGATGACAAGATTAAGGAGTTCCATGAGTTGAGATTGGGACAGCAGACCATGGAAGAATATGCAAATAAGTTTTTGGAGCTGTTGAGGTATGTCTGGTGCATCAGAGATGAAAAAGTGAAGGTCCAGCATTTTCTGAGTGGATTACCTCAGTCTTACAAAGATAAAATTGAGTTTTATGAACCTAGAAATCTTGAAGAAGAAATAAGGAAGGTTACGTATTGCTATGAGCAAGGCAAATGTAAGTCGGATTACCATAAGGCATGGAAGGATGAGAAGAATGAGAAGTTTGACCAAAGGAAGAAAGGTTTCAAACCTTCTAGCTTCAGGAATCAGCAGAAGCAGCCATCTCAAGCTATGAGTAAGCCAGTGGGAGTGATCGAAGAAAAGCCTAAGGATCCACAACAGAATAGAGGACCACTCCAATGTTGGAAATGTGGAGGACCCCACATGCGCAGGAATTGCCCACTCGAGAATGAGAGTGCCAGGCCAGCTTATAACGTTCAAGAAGCATAAAAAGCGGGTCAAGTAGCAAGGGCAGTACCCAGGATTTATGCAGCACTAGAGGACCACCAAGGAGATCACCAATTAGCTATTGTTGAAGTAGCAGGTAAGATTGCTGAGCAATTTGTTTCTATTTTGATTTACCATGGTTCCACGCACAGTTACATTACTCCTAGAGTAGTGGATATTTGTGCTTTTAAGAAAGTAAAGCATAGGAAGTCTTGGTTAGTCCAGCTAGCCACTGGAACTAAGAGAAAGGTCAGTGAAGTGGTAGAGAAATGTCCATTGGTCATGAATGGATGGGTCACTTGTGTAGATCTGAATGTTCTACCGCTTGGTTCCTATGATGTTCTCATTGGAATGGATTGGTTAGAAGCTCACAGGGTGAAGCTTGACTGTTACAATAATACTTTTGAATGCATGAATGAAGAAGGGAACCTAGTAGTTGTGAAAGGTATTCCAAAGGTAATTTCAGTGAGGCAAGTTTCAGCAATGCAGTTAAAGAAGTTCTGTAGGAAGGGTTGCCAGTTGTATGCAGCTCAGGTTTTGGAGGAAATGAGAGATGAAACTCCTAGGTTGGAGGACTATTAGGTGTTACAGGAATTTAGGGATGTGTTTCCTGATGAGATTTCAGGGCTTCCTCCAAAGCGGGACATTGATTTCACAATTGAACTTGTGCCAGGAGCAGCACCATTGTCCAAGGCACCCTACAAGATGAGTACACTGGAGATGCTAGAGTTGAAGATGCAACTGCAAGAGTTGTTGGAAAAGAAGTATATTCAGCCAAGTGTGTCTCCTTGGGGAGCACCAGTTCTGTTTGTAAAGAAGAAAGATGGTACACTCAGGCTATGTATAGACTACAGACAGTTGAACAAGGTTAATGTGAAGAATAAGTATCCTTTGCCTAGGATTGATGACCTCTTTGATCAAATGAGAGGAGCAAAGGTATTTTCCAAGATTGACTTGAGGTCTAGTTACCATCAGGTGAGAATCAAGGATGAAGACATTCATAAGACGACCTTTAGGAAAAGTTATGGGCATTATGAGTTTGTACTGGTACCATTTGGCCTCACAAATGCACCAGCTACATTTATGTGCCTTATGAATAGTGTCTTCAGCAGGTATTTGGACAAGTTTGTTCTTGTTTTCCTTGATGACATTCTTGTTTATTCTAAGAATGAGGAAGAGCATGAAGAGCATTTGAGATTGACATTGAATTTACCCAGGGAGCATCAGCTGTATGCAAAACTGAGCAAGTGTGACTTCTATAGAGATAGAATTCAGTATTTGGGTCACATTATCTCAGAGGAGGGTATATCTATGGACCCTAAAAAGATAGAAGCCATTGTGAATTGGCCTACTCCAAGAAATGTGACAGATGTAAGATCTTTTATGGGACTTGCAGGATACTAGAAGAGATTCATTGAGGGATTCTCCAGAGTCACACATGCTATCACTTATTTTCAAAAGAAGGGGATGAAGTTCGAATGGACATCGAGGTGTGAAGGAAGCTTCCAGCAGTTGAAGATTCTTCTCACTAGTGCACCAGTATTGAAGGTTGCAGATCCAAAGAAAGATTTTGTGGTGTGTACCGATGCATGCGGACAAGGGCTTGGAGGAGTCCTTATGCAAGACAACCACGTGATATGTTATGAGTCAAGAAAGCTAAAGGATCATGATAAGAACTATGCTACTCATGATCTAGAGCTTACAGCCATAGTACATGCTCTCAAGATGTGGAGACATTACTTGATGGGAAGGAGATTTGAGCTCAGAACAGACCATTGTGGTTTGAAGTATCTATTTGATCAGCCTACTCTGAATGCTAGGCAAGCAAGATGGCTGGATTTTTTATGTCAGTTTGATTTTGAAATCAAGCACATAAAGGGAAAGGAAAATAACGTAGATGATGCACTCAGCAGGAAGATACAAGGAATGCATGTGGCATCTCTTAGTAATTGCCAGTCAGATTTGAGGTAGAAGATTGTTACTCATGTTGCTGGAGATGAATTGTATAAGCAAATAAAAGACAAATTGCTACAGCTAGAAAGCAGTACTTTTGGCCAGGAATGAAAAGGGATATGGCTGAGTACATTTCAAGGTGTATGAAATGTCAACAGGTAAAGGTTGAGCATCAACACCCTGCAGGTTTGTTGCATCCTTTGCCAGTTCCGAAATGGAAATGGGAAGTTATTTCCATGGATTTTATTACAGGATTGCCAATGACTTGGAGAAAACATGATTCCATCATGGTTGTGGTAGACAAGTTGACTAAGGCAGCACATTTTATACCAGTTAAGTATACGTATGAGACTGGCGACATTGCAAAGATATTCATGAAGGAGATATTTAAATTGCATGGATTTCCTAAGGCAATAGTCTCTGACAGGGATGTTAAGTTCACTTCCAAATTTTAGAAGGGCTTGTTTGCAGATTTGGGTACAAAGCTTAACTTCAGCACTGCATACCATCCTCAGAGAGATGGTTAGAGAGAGAGAGTTAATCAGGTGCTTGAAGATATGCTTCGCATGTACGTGATGGACAAACTGATCAAGTGGGAAGATTACTTACACTTGCTAGAGTTTGCTTATAACAATGGACAGTAGGCATCCTTGGGGATGTGTCCGTATGAAGCCTTGTATGGAAGAAGGTGTAGGACACCAGTGACTTGGGATAATCCAGTGAACAGGATTGCGATTGGACCAGAATTGCTCAAGGAGATGGAGCAAGAGGTTGTAAAGATTAGGTAGAAGCTGAAGGCAGCATAGGATCGACAGAAAAGCTATGCAGATAAGCATAGGGTGAACAGGGAGTTCAGGGTTGGAGATCATGTTTACCTCAGAGTGAGGGAAAGGAAGAGTTCCTTGAAGCTTGGAAGTTGTGCCAAGTTGTCACCAAGATATTGTGGGCCGTTTGAAGTGCTTGAAAGAATAGGGCCAGCTGCATATAGACTTGCATTGCCTGCTATCACTAGAGCTCATAATGTTTTTCATGTTTCTTTGCTTAAGAGATATGTACATGATCCTAACCATGTGATAAATTGGGATGTGATTCAGGTGGAACCCAAGGGAGAGTTCTGAATCGAGCCAATGCGCATCCTCAACAGGAAGGTCACAATGCTTGGAACTGAGCCATAGGTCAGGTAAAGCTGCAATGGGAGCACTTCAGACCTGAAGAGACTACATGGGAGATGGAGGATGCCATGCAATTGGCACACCCATTTTTGTTCAATTTTGCAGAACACTGAGGAGATACCAGTGTAGCATTTTGTCCAATTTTGTAAGCACTGAGGATAGTGCTATTGAAGGGGGAGGGGAATGTAACACCCTGGTTCTGACCCCGTTGCATTTGATGTATATGATGTATATATTGTAATGATTATGCTGTGGAGCTAAAGGCCAAGGTCCTGCCATCGATCGGTTATGCTATGTTTTGGATTTAGATTTGTCACCGATGGTATATCGGGGCATACGGCATACATATTGAATTGTCATCATGTAAATATGCACCTTTAATTAAAATGAACCCAACCAGCTACGCTCGTAGCAACTAAAATGATAAGGGGCATGATTTTCACAAGGATAAGGGTGGGGAAATTGTTAAACCTTGGCCAATGAGAGAAGAACCCATGTGTCATCTTCCCTTATTTTTTATTCCAACCACTTTCATTAAGAATGGCTACTGGTGGTTGAGGTAGTTATTATATTTGGGAGTGGGGTGGTAGGACTGTCAGTCCTCACCCACATGCACACTTTACCACAGTTGACTCCACTATGCCCAGGAAAAACTATTGCGATCACCCACAAAGGATACCATTTTTTTTCTCTCCATGATAGTGCTGAAGCTCTCACGCACTTTAGATATGCATTCTCCATTGTTGTTCATCCACGCGCTGTTCATCTTCACGTAGGACCAATGTCTGTTCATGTGCCTCACGCACAAGAATTTTCCTGGCTTTCATATTGATGCAGCGAGTAGAGAGCCGTGCTCTTTCATCCACGAAATGTTTTGAAGGGCCATTCACGTTTTCGACTGTCTCACAGACTGGTATGGTCGTGTAATTATTTCCTGCCATTTTAATGTTGAAATTGGAACTGTTGTTCTTCCCGTGAGTCATGGTTTCCACCGTTCTCCTCAAGATTTGTTGTGTGGATGTGGTCTTCCCCATGCTGTGAACTTGGTTTCCTTTCCATCCGCGGACTGTGTAAGTTCCTTAGCGACCTCATTGCTCAGATTGGGTCGTTGATTTTCCCCACGTTGTTGGCTGTGATTGCTGTGGTATTCCTTACATTTTGGGGACTGTTGTAAATTCCCTTGAGAGTCATTTTGGACATGATAGGGCCAAGAATGACTCGGAATTTGTCTTCCCTGTCTTAAGCTATAACAACTGATTAATTTGCATGTGTGCAATGGTTGGTCTTTGGACTGTTTTGGGAGCAGGGATGGGGGGGCTTAGTTTTGCTTGATAAACCTGGTGGTTGGAAACCACACAGATAGAGCTAGAGGGCTGGCCTTCTTCTCCACCAACCCTAAATAGCACTGGAAAGGAATGTAGGGCCTGAGGGACTATGTAGTAGAGAAGGGACTGATTCCTTGTGTTGGGTGTGTGTGGGTGTCTTAGAGGTCAGGCTAGTTCTGGTGTAGGTGTTCTTAGCTCTATAATGAGCTCACCAGCTTAGCATTGAGCCTTTCCCCAACTCCTTGATGGCTTGATAAACCCAACTATGTTGGCTTGGCTGTGTGTGTTTTGTATATCCTTGGCTATGTGTAAGCCTACTTGTCCCCTTATTCCTTGGAGAATTATGCCCAGCTCGGGGGTGGCAGTGCTGCTGAGAGATAAAGGAGCACGCTGGGCTATGGTTGGGTGGAACATTGCAGTGACGTAGCTGGTTGTGGAAGAGTTCATCAGAATATAAGTGATCTTGTCCATTTTTACTTCTCCAACTATCTTTTCTGTTAATGATATGATGAACATGTCAAATGCATGCATGTATGAATGTTGTTGGTTTCTGCTATGTATGATGATTAATTGCATATGTGCATGTGTTACTTCAATGTATTTCCATTCAGAATTTGGTTTCAGTAATTTTGTTCATGCTTATGTTCATGGGGCTCTTAGCCCAGGTGGTTTAAGTAATGGTGGTCGCGTCCTCTTGGATGGTCGGAGGCTTGGGGACGTGACACCTATACTCTCCAATTCTGCCTCTACCTTCTCAGCTTCTTCATAAGTATGTACCAAAGTGGGCCTAACTAATCTCTTGGTGAACATGGCTAGATCAGGTTTGAGGGATGCGGTATAATACTCAATTAGAGCATGCTTAGATCGTTTATCAGTTGCACTAAAGTTATTCAGGTATGCAACAAACCTCTAATTAAAATTATGTACCCTCTCCTTCTTTTATTTCTTTAAAGCAATCAATCGTTTCATTAAATTTGTGTGATTTTTCAGTATTCTGTATTTGTTTCTGAACAGTCTCTCAAAAATATTCCAATTTGTGATTGAATTTGCAAATAGAGCAAAATACCATGAAGTTGCTTTCCCTTTTAGGGTGTGCAGGAATAATCTGCAAACTACATATTCATGTTTTGTTACTTGTAGACCTTCTAAAGCCAGATAAAAACTCTACAAGTGATCATCTACAAGGATTCCTTCACTGGGTTCAAACTTAAGTAAATTTTTTCCAAAACTCTCAGGCATATCATGCAACAGAGGTGTCATTTTTAAAGGAGATCTATCTCTCGAAGCAGGGTGTGGAGGTGTCTGATTGGCATTCACGTTGGCCATGATTTTGAGTGGATTATGAGGTGGGGACTGAACATCGGTCTAGAAAGGTGAACATTGAGGGGAATCTAGTCCCAACTGATCCAAATGTTGGTCAACTTCTTGTAAGGCTGTTTGTACCAATTCTTCAATATCTTCTACCAACACTGAATCTTCCATTTGAGGATGGTCCTTCTTATAATACTCTCTTCTAGGTAGAACAGATATTATAGGTAACCCTCCAATATTTTTCTCATACGCCTTGGTAATCCTCCTTAAATATTCAACCATTGTGTTATCAATGGGACAGAGATACCCCTTTCCTGCTTCTTCGGGAGTGGGTTTCTGAGGAAAACTGGTTTCAGAACTATCACCAGTGGAGAAATATCAAGAGAGCGGACTTCCTCAGCCATCCATGCATTGGTGGCCCTCCTTCCAGTGCCAAAATTTTTAAGGCCTAGAAAATCACAAGTAACAACAGTAGGGATTCTCCCCAATAAGCGTTCCCAATTAGCTCATTATTGTTTGGTATGGGGAATCCGTTCGGTTTACGGTCCGATTACCATAGGTTAAGTAATGGTTAAATCTTATTTTACTGGTTACGGCCCGGTCCATTGTTTATGTGTATTTTTTAGTCTTATGTTTATGTATGATATGCAAATTCCTAAATAAATGCATTCGGGAGAGATAATTGGGAGTGTCTCAATGTCACTTGTAGGTTCTTACCTCTTGTCTTACCTCTCTCACATATAAACCATAAACAAATAAAAAACTAACTAAGTTTCACTAACCTATCCCTAGGGAGCAATACTGTAATTAATGTTGAATAATGTATTGTATATCATGCATTAAGAACACTTATAGGTAGCTGTTAATATTTCTGAATACATGATTATCAATAGATAGATAAACAAAGAGATAGCCCATTGTTAATTAAATCATTCATTACTCAAATATGATTGTGGAAATTTCACAAAAATAAACAGGAGCACATTCATAACATGAACGAGTTCAGTTAGAATGGTCTCAAGGTTCATGAAAACAAGCCGAAACAGAAAAAGTTCACATCCAACAAGTCCATGTCAAACATTTGAAACCCCATGGTGCTTTCTCCACCCGAAAAATATAACTCTTTATTATAATATGAAATAGTTATTCTTACAATAATCTTGCACAAAGATAGTCTAAAAAAGGGTCCTTTTGTACATCAAGCTTGCCTATATTTATACAAAAAGAAAACAAATCTTGAGCTTCCCTCATTGTCTTTTGGGCTTCCCCAACCTTTCCCAAAGAAACATTTTGTCTTTTATCTTGTGAACAAAAAGATAAATACAATATATTACATTATTTATTAAAGTACTAGACTGTCCACCTAAGAGGGTCCAACCTGCTCATTCATAAGATTTCTCCACACATTTTCCTTTGCTACTATATTCTCAAAACCTGAAGGTTCAATAAATCTGATAGTAATTTCATGCTGAACAGTTTGGGTTTTTACACCCGCTATCCTGGTAGGAATCAAGCGCATTTGATCTTCTAGCAAGTGGATGCTCATAGATGCATGTGCTATTTCAGTCTTAAGTATCTTTTTATCTGACTCCTTGACTTGTTGAATGGACTATTCATCTTTGTTGCATCTCTCTTGTGATTGTTTTAAAAATATTTCATGCTCTGGCAGCACTTTGGCTAGCCATGCATTGCTGGCCCTCCTTCAAGCACCAAAACCAACATCTAGAACAGTATGGATTGAAATAATCCTATATACTTCTCCCCATTTGTATTCTGTCTCAACTCCAGTAATAACTTTAGTATATTCACAGATGACTTCCACTATGGTCATCACCTCCACTTCAGGTTCTTCTTCGGATGCTTGGGATTTCTTCTTCTGTTTTCTCAACATATTCCTATGTTGATAATTTACTTGTAACCATTATACCACAATATCTTAGTATATTTATCTCTATAAATCAGTTGTAATGAGAAAACAATAAAGCAACCAAATATTACCATTTCATCAATATGCATATTGAAAATTATTATCAAAACCCATAGTTCATCTGAATCAGAGACTTCTTAAACAACAAAGGAGCTAAAAAATATTTCTGCCCCCCAAACCTGTTAAAAATATGCTAGATCAAAACCCTAAGCTCTCCCAGCTTCCTAAAAATATATATGTGTATCTTTCCTGAGGCAAAAACTCACACCACTATCTGTTTAACCACAAAACCCTAAACCCCTATCAACTCGCGGACCTCCTATGTCCCATGGAAACTTACCAACAAAGGAGACATGGTTGTGCATATTAGGATTTAAAACAAGCCCATAATGAATAGGGATGTGTATACAGCAAAATGCTTGTCTGCATCGTGCCCTAACCATCCCAACAAATGAAACTAACACAAATGTATTCATCACTGCATAGCGGCAGTATGGAAAAACCTAAATGGCCAAATTGAAAATGCTCACAAATGAGCAGGATACATCCCAAATAAAAGGATTTCACTGTAGGAAAACCATAAAGATGCAAAATCCTTCACCCTACCATAGAAAACCTAACCCTATCCACCCTCGTGGTTTAAATATCAACAAAAAACCATGTATCGAACAAATTTAGGAGCGGATCCTACCTGGCAACGTGCAAAATCCTTCACCCTACCATAGAAAACCTAACCCTATCCACCCTCGTGGTTTAAATATCAACAAAAAACCATGTATCGAACAAATTTAGGAGCGGATCCTACCTGGCAACGAAGTGGCAGGTGTCCTGGATAGGAGATGATTTCTATGGGCATAGAGGAGAATTTATAGAAACTTGACAGCTACGTGCAATTGTGCTTGATGGATATCACCATGAAAATGACAAGTCATGGGCTCAAAATGGTGTTATAAACCTCGACCGGGAGTGGAAAACTAGAAGGAAAAACCATAACCTAACACCGGACATATAGTCCTAAAGACATCCACAACATCAGATGATAATGGCTCTACCTATCTAGTAATCAGATGGGAAAGATACATCGAAAGTCGAAAAGAATAACCTCTTTGGTATCGGTGGGAAAATCATGAATCTCTAGATTGACTCAAGGCTAACCTTCCGCAACATCGGATGGCTGCCAAACTAAAAACCTTTGGTTCATTCCAAAACACAAAACCGACGGTGAAAAAGACCAACTTTACCAGACATCAGAAAAAAATAGTCAAAGGGACATCCAATCCATCGGATCCACTTTAGACTAATAGGCCAGAACCTCACCAGACTATATCCGAGAGCCTAGATAAAATCACTCCCAAGACAGTGGCTTAGACCTCGGAAGGCTTCCTATAAAGACATCACATAGAGAGTGTACTTTGCCTCCACTGTATCAGAAGACTAGTCAACTAGACATTCGATATGGACATGCAAAAAGACTAAGTTTTTTCAAAAAATAGTTGAGTCATGGGAAAACGTTGGTAGAATTAAAACATTCCTAGGTCATCTAGATACTAAAAATAAAAAAGGGGAGGACCCTAAAAATCAAATTCTTCAGGGAAAAATTTGTAGCTACAACACAACCCTACAGTTTTAAATCCTAGGTTTGTTGCTAGTCTTCCCATACCCTATATAGTTGGGGGGAACCCTCATCTCAAGTGGTGTGAGTACCTAATAATGCCGGGAGGAAACCCCCAGTGCAACCTATGTTATGAGTTGTCGTAGTTGTTACTAATACTAGAAAGACCTCTATTGCTGGGAAATCTGCAGTGTATGTTGCTCCTACCCACACCAATATGGTAAACCCTCCATCGATTTCAGCCAACCCTTAGGGGTACAACCTGCAATCAACCAGCCTTCTTGGGGTTATGGTTACCCAGCAAATCAATTACCTATAGTAAACACAAATTATCAACCTACATCTACGGGAACTATGTATTTTGGAATCCCTTGCCCTGGAAACACATTTACACCATGGGGGAAACCTAAATGGTCCTACATGTTGGAAATTTGAGGAATGTCTATTCTTAGTGTTGGAGGTGATAGAGGGTGTCATTATGGTGGCCCAGACTTTGGAGGTCCACCAGGAGGAGGCCCACTGAGCAGATGTACAACTTATGGAGGAACACCGCCCAGAGGGCCACTACCTAGAGGCCCACCAACTGGAGGCCCACCTTCTGGGGGTCCACCACTTGTAGGCCCAACATCTGGAGGCCCACCTTCTAGTGGTCATCATAAGATATTCTTACATCCTACTTCCATATTTTCAGTTGTGATTATTACCGTATTTACTTACATTGTCACAATATTGATTACTATGTTGTTATGTGGTTATGCATTGATGTGTAAGTTAGTTATTTGATTACGTACTTCATTGATTGTAACATGTTCTTACTGTCGTATACATGATTCTAACTTAACTTTTTCCTTGAAAACAAAGGGGTGGATTGGCCTAACTAGTTTCCCTTGTACCCATCTGAGAGGTAACAGTTTCTACTTGTCACATCAGGCTTACTTAGTTATGACGAACTAATGCATTTCTATCTCCTTTGTGTGGAGGTGCACTTGGCGACATAAAAATTGTTCATAAAGATTAACGGATAAGGTTCACCATTTTGGTCACTTGCACTAACCTTTGCAGCTCTATCCTAGTGACATTACACTAATTTTTATTATTACCATTACGGACTTTAGGATAGTGATGTGGTCACTACCGTACTTATCATTTGTATGACACTTAGTTACTACGGTATAAAGGCTTATAAAGTTGTTTTATTCTTAACCTAGTCTTAGTGCAGAGTTTTAAGATATGCTTCTTATGGTTTCCAAAAGAGATTTGTGTAAAACATTAGTCTAGAATATTCCATGGCATATTCCATATGCCATGGACTTATGGCATAGGCCTAAGTAAAATGATGCACAATATGGGTTTTATCCATTTGGAAACAAGGTTTGATATAGTGACCATAAATATAGGAAATATGGGTTTTGTAAATGTTGATGGAGGCCACGGTGGTGAAATCAATGCGCCTTGGGATGTGTGGAAACTGAGCTTAGGGATTGGCCCAAGCGATAGTGTGGGTTATTCGCTGACTTTATGTTGGTTCTCCGCTCCTGCGCGGTGTGAAGGAATGTGATTTTGATGGCTTGACAGGTATGTGGATGTTCTATCATTAGAGGAAATTTGGGGTCTAAAATGGGCCATATCATAGAAAACGTGCCAATAATAAATTTTGTGAGTTGGAATTCAAGAACCAATAGAATTTCAGTAAAATGAGTCAACCATAATGGTTGAATTGACATATTTGTCATAAAAGAAAACTACTTTTTTTGTTCGTATTTTCGACATATCTCCCTCTGTTTTTACTCAAATTTCAGGAAGGAGAGCTTGTTGGATGCGGAATTTAAGTCCGCATCCAAGGAGTACCCACACTACATACTTTTGATGGACCTTGCTACCCCAAAAATAAGAAATACCTAAAAAAAATGATGATGATGTCATCATCACGTTTTTTTAGGAATTTCTTGTTTTTGGGGTAGCGGGGTCTGTCAAAAGTATGAAGTGTGGGTACTTGGAATTAAATTATGCATCCAATGAGCTCTCATGCTGAAAATTTAAGTAAAAACACAGGGAGATATGTCGAAAATACGAACAAAAAATTTATTTTTTTCATTCTTCCTCCAAAATTAATAACTATTGTTTTATTATTTTAACTATTATTTTATCGTTTTCCTTAGGAGGCCCATTTTAGACCTCAAATTTCCTCTAATATTTATTAGAATCATTTGTTGATTTGGTTTGGATATTAAAGATACTTCTTGTCATGGCTCTTCTCTGTTGCAGGGGTGGAAAGAATATGCATGGGTTGTAGCTCGTCGGAAAGGTTGTGGGGAAATCCACACCCATTCGAGTAAGCCTGCTATACAAGTGTTTATGTGTTCTCTCATTGTTTCATGGTATGACAGAGTTTGTTTCTTGTAATGGGTTTTGATTATTTGTCTCTAGTTTCTAATGGTTGTGTTTTGGGATGGGGTTTGACTGTAACTTAATGGCAATGTATTTTTTAATGCGATAGGATTGGGGTTTTGAATTCCTTCAGGTGTGAACTTTAAATGTAGTGGGATTTCTTATTGGGTACTATGTGCGGCGAAAAGGGCCTGGGTAACTCTTGACATGCTCTATGTATTTGTAAATAATGTTTTGATTATGTCATTGGCAGCAGCACCATTTCTTGCAATGGTTCAATGGCCGGGTTTGAATGACTCGGAGACTCATTCATGATTTTGTAATGACTGTGTTTATATATACATGTTGCGTTAATTTGTATGGTTGTTATTCCTATTCGAATATGTGTTTTCGCAAACATTGCTTCGATTAGTTGTATGGGTGAATGCATGACAACATTATGGATTTAAGGGCATGTTGTATATGGAATTGGCGTTTCCCACCATGGTAGCTGCTATAGCGTATTGGCTTCAGAATTACTCTTTATGTTTATGATGCATATTTAAAGATATAAGGGTTGATTGTGGGTGTAACCCTTTGTTGGAAAATGTCGTTGTTGTTATTTCGTTGACAGGGTTTATAGCATTGGTAATTTTAACTGACTATTTGGTTATGTATGAGGTTGAGGCGATAGATTACAGCATGGATATTTTATTGGGTCTTTTCGACCTCTGTCTAAATAATTTATGTTTAATTTCATACAAGATGTGTATATTTAATATAGTGTGGCTTTGTTAATATAAAAATAACCTATAGGAATCGATCGCGGGTTGCTTACGGTGATGAGGGAATAAACTTATATGGATGCGATTTGGACTTAAATTCCCACAGGAAGCGATCCTGTGACCTCTGTGCAATTATATCTATATTTTTATTGCATGTTATGTATATCATTATGGTTGATTTTATGTGTTGGTATTTTGTTATGGAATATGATTATTTAATGTGATTTGTAGATATTTAAGGGTTAGCTTATTTAAACTTGTAATGGATTTATTATGTGGATAATTTGTTTATTGTATTATGTTTTTCTAGAATTAGTTGGCAGAAATAAATCGTGGACCATTAGATGGTCTTCATATTTGATCTATAGCTTTGATTTATGATAATATTTGATTAATGAAGAATGTTAATGTTTATCCTTGTTCTTAGTAGGAATATTTTTATAAAGACCCTTAGATATCTTCGTTGGTTTTTATCTTAGATTTAATATGTTGAATCTATTATTATTCCTGAACATAGAATACTGAGTTTATAATATTTCTTTGTTGGATTATGGTTCTCTTTAAACTTGATATTTATATAATGATTTATTTAGTAGGTTCTGCTTACTGTATTGTATTTTATATTTAGGTTTTGTTTGAAGCGTAAAGTTGAACTAGTCTTTCACTCCTAAACATATCTTTGTTGGCAATATGAAATCATCCATTAGATTTCATAGGATAATAAACATAAAGGAGCTGACAAAATAATTTCTAGGTTTTAGGAAAACAAAGTGTATGCAATAAATAAATGCAGAACTGGATATAACATAAATAAACACTATTTCTTAAACAAGAATAATTTTTCAGATATAGGGTTAGAATCTAACATAAACACTTGCATAATATAACCAGCAATTATTCTAGATAATGAAATAGGCATTCAAGATCTTCATACCTAAAAGGTGAAGCTATTCCAATGGCTGAAACATGCACACTCAATTACCCAGGATTAACAATTCATAGGCGATCTGACCTCTGTATAAATGACTGAATCACTTGGGAACTACCATGTTCCACCCAACCATGACCTAGAACCCTTTCTGGTTTTATTCTGGATCCCTCAATCTGGTTACAACATGCAAGTAGCTTCAGAGCTCCTAAGGTAAGGCTTCCCTAACTGGTGTATCATATCTAGATCACTTCTCCTTTTTCCTCTTAGGAAAAATGTTCTCCCAGAACTCTCTTGAGAATATTCAGGAAGAATAATGACTCCAAAAATATGGAAGACATCCCCAAGCCTCTGTTTGTCTTGGGAATTTATAAAGAGACTTTTCAGTGAAAAAGGGGTAAATCAATAATCATTTGATTTCTTCCCCCGAGGTGTAGACCAATTGGAAACCATGCACTTGTTAAGGTGTACAGGTTGTTAAGCACGTCAAGGGTTCAAACCTCATTGCAGTCTAAGATACATTGTGGGGGTCAGCATATTGTCCTAGAGGTTATAGTGGTAGCAGCCGGAATTAACCCCGTGTCATGCAAGTACAAAACCGACTAGTTGTTGATTACTCCAGATACAAAAAAAATAATCATTTGATTTCTTGATTTAACCCTTTTTTATTTAATTTAGGTACTTTAATATTTTAACGTAGGAACTTTTAACTAGTTCCTAGTTGGACTTTTGTAGGTATTATAAAATTTAATTTTCTCTTAGTAATAATAATAATAGATGGATCTTTACCTTCTTTATTACATTATTAATATTATTACTATGCTTATTCTTTATACATACCATGTATAAAATATATAATAGTATATTATTTGTTAACATTTGTCTTAGGGTATCACATATTATTATCTCTAAACTTATGACACTTTATTCATTAAGGTCATCAATTAGATGGTTAGGCCTACTAGGCTAGGAAACTCTAAACATCCTTGCATGTTGGATTCCCTCATATAACATGGTAGTTCCTCAGTACTTGATGAGAATACAGAAATTCAAAATTTCATTTAATCACTTATAAATAAGTCAGATGACATCAATATTTTTCTCTAGTCCTTTTCACTAGACATAATTAATTCTTTCCAGTAACTCCTAGCACTTATCCAGAGCCCATACTCGACCCTATAAACAGGGAGTTACAAACTTAGTGCAATTCCAGAGCCCCCCGCTCAACATTAATGCTAGGATCTACTTGTATGATACACCTAGGGATACAATGTCCAAGGATATGATGTTCCATATCTTATGCTCGACATCAACATGGAAGGCCCCGGGGATTATTCCCAACACTTCCAAATTATCTTTTCATGTGTTTAAGAGCTTCACGCTCAACACAAATATAAGTACTCCTGTGTGCCAGAGCTTCTGGCCCAACACAAAACACCAATTTATCCATGTGGTTTAGAGCTCCTCACTCAACAAAAAACTTCTCATCAACCATGTGCTTCAGGTTCCACGCCCAACACAAACAAACACACACACATATATATATATATATATCATATGCAATTAGCTTACGCCCAATATATCAAACAAACCATCATGTTCATATGCAATGGGCTCTTTGACACAATATATCAAAATAAAACATCAAGGTAATATCACAACCAATGGGGCTCATGCCCATTAGTGCTAGGTCCAAAATTCGGGATATTACATCCCTCCTTGCTTAGAACAATACCATCCCTGGTATTCTAGGGACTCGAAATGAAATCATGAAACGAGGCAGGGTAAGTCTTTCTCATGCTGTCTTTAGTCTCCCAAGTAGCCTCATCAGCTTCGAAGTGATTCCATTGCAATTTCAACTGGACTATTGTGTGCTTCTTGAACTGCACCTCTCTCTTGTCCAATATATGAAGAGGTTTAGGGGAAAACTCCCCTTTAGGTTCCACCTATAATAAGGACCAATCAATCACATGTTTAGAATCATAAAAATATTTCTTTAATAATGATGCATGGAAAAAATTATGAACTCTTATGTGCACGGGTGACGCTAGTTCATATGCCACTAGCCCTCTCTTAGCTAGTATTTCAAAGGGTCCACAAAACCTAGGTGCTAATTTACCGCATATTCCCAAGCTTAACGAGCTCCGTTTTTATTTTACTTTCAAGTAAACATGGTCACATATATGATAGTATTTATCTTCTATTTTCTTATCCATGTAGATTTTATGGTGGTCTTGTGCTTCTTTAAGATTCACCTAGACCTTGGTAACAAACTATTACAATTCCTTGTTACACCTAAATCTCGTCATCAGCATGTGATGAGATCCCAAACTTCATTATTTTCCTTTAATCCCAAATTGTGAAGTGAGAATATTACATAAGTAAATCCAGCACTGCCTCTACCCTTTAGTCAAAAAGTGGTACCTTATTAAGCACCGCCTGTAATTTTTTTGTAGTAAGCGGTGGCACCAACTTTACCCTTATTTTAAGGTGGGGTTCTTCCCTGTCACCACTCCGTCTCAGTGAGGAACAAGTGGTACCATTGGTAAAAAGTGAAAAATAAAGGTTCTCACGAACCTTCTTGAAAGAAGGCTTCATGGCACCCTTATCCCTGCTCACTACCGCCAGTTGGGATTGAGATCCATCCTTTGGGAATATCCCATCCACCTCACCCACCAATTTCTCAATCATCTCTATCGATCCCAAGACTATAAAATCAGGCTTATTCTCCATGGTTGAGGAGAGAGTAAATTTATGATGTTGCTTTGACATTCTAATCTAAGTCAGGTAAGTGAGATTTAGGGATCAATTTGGAGCTAGTGTGGATGAGATGTTGCCTTTACGAAGGAGTAAATCGACACTAAGGAATAGGTTGTAAACTTCTTCTCTATTATTTAATGCAAAATTGGTTCCTTTCCCATAAACTATATTGTGCTATTATTATATATTTTATTGTTTAATTCCTTATTCATCAACATAAAATAGTGGATCATATTCTAGTGCTATTTGATCTTGTTTGTTGTTTTCGTGTGATTATGCAAGTACATCCATGAAGAACCATCATTACAGGAAACATCTATACTATTACATAAAAGAGACTGATTCCATATCTCCACCCATTATAGGGAATGTCTTCCAATATTGTTGTGTACCATTTGTTCTAGATATGAACCATTCAGACTAGAGGAACAACTCCTGTTCACAGGAGGTGCCAAATTCCTATCTACAAATCTGGTGACTCCACTAGGGAAGAGCTTAAGATGATATGATCTTACTTAGTTTGTTCGAACACTTTTCTGAAATCCAAGCTCCATTCTTTTATCAGTTCAATCAGATCCACTAGCTAATCTAGTGGGATTTTGGTTTCGTATCATCAGATCTTTTTAGATATGGTTTGTTCTCACTTTTTGTGCTTTCAATTACTATTAATTCCTTATTGAAATTCTAGTTGTGCACTGATTAATTTTTCTTCTTTCACTTTTTTTTGTTTTGGAAATCTACAGGGAACTGCACATGCATAGTGGGAAGTAAGCGATGCCACCGCCTGGACTCAGAGAGCAGAACATGGTGCCACCACCTATGATCATCAATCAAGAAGCGATGCTTTGTGAGAACTGCTCTATCAGTGACCCTCTAGAAGCGGCGATAGGTAGGCTTTTCCAGACTCGTTTTTTCAAAGTTTTTTGTAAAACTTTTGGTTGAGTTGCTTTCAGTTCTTAGTGTCTGGGTTTGTTTTGAAAGATATCTAAGTGTTTGAATGTTAAATTGGATGTGGTAAAAGGCATATTTTGTTAAATTCAAAGTGCTAGGATAGACTCATCTTTTCATTTTCTTGTATTCTTGGATTTAATTTTTTTTAAATTAGTTTTGTTTGAGAGCTTAGCATCAGTTAGATATCAGTCTTATTGTTTGATAAATCTGAAAATAAAGACTTTCTTGATTGGTTGCTTGTTTTCATTTTTCATTCAAGTTTGTGAAGGACTTCTTTTTGCTTTGAAAAATAATTTTTTTTTGTTGAGAATCGTTCATATTTCTGTTTAAGAATGAATTATTGGACCTCTGATTAGTCTTATAAGATTTCAGACCTCCATTTTTATTCTCTTTCTTTTACATTTTGATCTCAACAAAAGAAAAATATTAGTGGTTTTAAGTTAGATCTTTCTAGTTTTAAAAGGAAAAATTGAAAAACTATTTATTATAACTTTAAGTTTTTTTTTGTCTTTCTTCTTAGAAAAAGAGATCTTACCCTATTTTGCTTACTTTCATAAATCGGCTTGAAATTTGTTTCTTGTTTCTCTTTCTCGGAAAAAGATTCATTTAGTGTAGTTGTTTGGGGAAATTTTTTGATTTAGAAACAAAAATTGAAAAGAAAAATACTCTCACCTTCCCATAGGTAGGCATGTCTTGAATGGTAAAGTGAAATAATTTGCATTTCATATTTGCATGGATTTACATTTCTGTCAGAACTCCTAGCATTCACCTAACCATGCAAGTTAAAATTAATGGTAGTTATAGGTCTAAAATTGTATACAAATTTGAGTGATAAGTTAGTGACATGTTTCAGCATCGTAAAACATAAGAGATGTCGGTATTTTCCTGCACTACAACCCAGGACTTGCGATGTTCTTCCACATACTATCGGTATATCAAACGACCTTTCACTTACCTTTGAGGAATATAGAAAGGTAATTCATGTACTCAATTGTATATCAGAATGCCCCTTGCACACAGTTGTGCATTAGACAGCACTACTACAGATTTGAGCTCCCACGTACGTTATGTATATCGGGAGACCCTACTAGGATTCCTTGTCCAACTGAGAAAAACCCTTTGGATGTCTTGCTAAGAGAAATACACTAAAAAAACACTTGGGGATATTACTACACACATACCTTGAGTATTGCGCGAGTTGCACCTTCATGACAATCCTCGTCAGAGACCGACTATTTTGAGCTCATCTTATCACTTAAGTTTTCTTGTGGGTCGTAGCTTGTGTAGGAGAATACCTTGTGTCATTTTTCTTAGTTTTGAAACCCTAGGTTAGGTTTTAGTGACTTTTACAATTTGGTTGAGTTTTAGTTGAGACGATCTAGAAGAAACCAGGGATTACCACCCAACTTTCCACCTGCAACAGGGGAAGGCCCAATGGAAGCCACAGACCAAGAAGCTGCAACAGACTCCCATATGGGACAAAATCTAGTTGTATAAAGTGGATATCAATTCACTTCCTACATTAATCCCTTGGTCCAACAGTCTGATGCGGCTAACACTTCCTTTCATTCTCTGATGGAAGGTCGAAATGATGGTATTAATGAAACTGAGTATGTCCCTAATGCTCTATTTTGGATAACTTCAATGGATCAAGCCATTTTCAAGTTTGAGGCTATTAGGACCTCTTTTGAAAACCCTCCTCTAAATGAGGATGCATATAGGACAATTCAAGCATCACTTAATCGTGCTCATAATTTTCAAGAGAGGATGGATGGGGTTATGGCTACCCCTATACCTCATAAAGAACCTATGTTGGATCTTTTAAACTATTTGTCACATCCATGTCCTTCTGGATATAGTCCCCTTGCTGATGATGTTCCATCTCATGGTATGTCTCATCATGATATGGTTCAAACCTCCAACCCTACAGTTTTAAATCCTAGGTCTATTGCTAGTCCTCCCATACCCTATATAGCTAGGGGGAAACCTCATCTCAAGTGGTGTCAGTACCTACTAACGTTGGGAGGAAACTCCCAGAGAAAACTACATTATCAGTTAGTGTAGCTGTTACTAGAACTAGGAATACCTCTATTGTAGGGAAATCTATAGTGTATTTTCCTCCTACACACACCAATATGGTAAACCCTCCATCGAGTTCAGGCCAACCCTTAGGGGTACAACTTGCAATCAAGCAGCCTTCTTGTTGAAATAGTGTAACTTAGAAGAACATTCTATATGTATTTCTTTGTGGTCCCCGATGGTCCTACCGAGAGAACCACTTGTATTAATTTCTACCCAGATGCTCCCAATTGGAAGAACTAATAAGATTCATGAGGCAGTCCCCTCTAATTGTAAAGATGGGTCATTAGCACCCCAGTGTGGTTACTTCAGCCTACATGTGTAACTCGATCCTACATTGTTAACTCAAGCCTACATGATAGATGAGTTAACTTAAGTGAACGGATGAATATAAATAGAGTTGTAGTGCTTCTCATTTGGAACACACACTCTCACTTGTGTAGCGCATTAGTGGAGAAGAGAAGTAGCTGGAGAAGGAGGAGGATCAGGCTTTGATATCCTTGCTGGTTTTATCTTTTATCTTTTTGGGGCATCTATATTGAGGAATATTTTGCTGGGTTTTTCCCTTTAGGGTTTTCCCAGGATAAATCTTTGTGTTCCTTTTGTATGGTTGTTCTTTTCTATCTTTCAGTTATCCTATTTATATGCTTTTGTTATGAAAAATGAAATGAAATACTGATGTCTTAGCTAAGCATATGAAAATTTAACATGGTATCAGAGCCACCCTAAAAAAATACATTGTACAGCTATAGAATCGAGGGCTTCCTACCCTTTTGTTCTCTCTCCACAATCGATCAGCAAAATAAGGCTAGGATGACTCTCCATTGAAGAGCGCATCCTTCTGTCGAAGCAAAATTCGATTCCGAGCATTTTCAGTTTTCCGTGTGGGAAATTAGGGCTTCTTGCAAAAGAAGAATTTTTGAGTGAGCCCAGCATAGGATTTTTTTCCTCATCAAAATCAAAGTTTAGAGACCTGGATCAAGATTGTTGGTTGGGTGAAACTCTGGGAAAGTCGAACCCTAGTTTCACCCAGAGCTAGAAAAACCCTAAATACTAAAACTGCTACGTTTTGGTATATTCACTATATCCCAATATTGGCGAAGGTTCAAGAGCTGAAAATTCCATATACCGAAGATAAAATCCTAATGAACACTATGTCCAACATTCTGCCTCATATTCACTATATTCTAGGAGATATGATCCCTCCAAGTTAGGGTTCCAGCCTCTTCTAGAATTCATCCCTAAACCGGACACATAGGGAAAAATTGCTATAGCTTGGGATACAGAGGTCCAAATGGAATTCTTGAAGATGTTCCAGAAATAGGACAGAATCTACTTTCTGTGGTCCAAATTTCAGAACCTGAAGATAAACCAGTGACACGTAGAATACCGTACAACTTCACTATTCAGAACAGTCCTGTAAAAGGACACCTTGAGAAAATGATCATAAATCCAAATTGGTGAAACAAAATCTGATGAAACATGTGGTGTTGGATCAGGTACATGCAAGGTTACCTCATTCTAAAATTTCAGACACATAGGAGCAGTAATTTTGGATATATCATAGAAATAGTAACAACAATTTCTGTAGAAGAAATTGGAAAACTAGGGCTTCCTGTTCCAGGAGCTTCCCTCCACTGTTTTCAGAAAAGGAGTACATTGGACAGCTCAACTTGAAGAGATATATCTTTCTATCCAATCATATCTGAAAGATTCATAGTTTTTAAAATTAGGGTTTCTCTGACAAACCCTAGATCAGCCAGCTCCGAAAGCAGGACGGACACCTCAAATCGGTAAGATCTAATCTTTTGCCATTTGCATTTGAGGTTCTCATTTCAAAGTGATCTATCACATCAGCTTGATGATAAGCTTGGTGAAGTTGAAAAATTCCAAGCATGAAAGTATTTGATATCTATGAATAAAATGAATTGGACACCTACATGAGTAGAGAGGTTCCAGTTCTAGAGGGAGATGAGCCTCAAAGCCTTACACAAGAAGAACTTGATCAAGGCCAAGAAGATCACTGTTGATTCAATCACGGATCAACTTGTACCACAAGTCTCTTCCCTAAAGACACCGAAGATGTTTGATTTCTTGATCAAGCTATTTGAAGATAAGAAATAATTCAGAAGATGGTTTTGAGAAAACAGTTGGAGAATGTGAATATCTGGAATGCATAACATCTTGAAGCAGTAGAAGAAGAAGCAGAGAATGCAGAAGTGGTGATAGCCACCTTGAATGGCCTCCCATGATCATGGGATTCATTCATGCAAGGAATGTGTTCCAGAAAAAAAGTGATTACTTTCAGTTGAATTTGGGAAGAAGAAGAAGCTCGTCTCATAAGAAGAGAAGAAGAAATATGGGAGCAAATTGAAGATCAAGCTATCACCATTCAAAGAAGATCCCTCAAGCGATGAGGAATATGAAAAACTCAATTCTTGAAGAACCTCTTATTCATCTTATCATTTGGATAAGAAATGATGATTTCATGAATGAAGAGTATGATAAAGCAGAATGATCAAGATGGAGTCTACCCACGAAACAAATAAAATATAAGTATTCAATTGTCATTTCATGATATTGTTTTGTTATACATTTGATTGTATTCAGTTGATGTGTTATGCATGATAGATTGTTTACATTAATACTACTAATATGCATGTGATGGGTAAGTAGCTCATGGTGCTATACAACTTTACTGACATATTGGATTAGTGCACAATCTCAATGATGTCACGGTAGAGATGGAAGGAATCTAGAAAGTTTCTGTGAGATGTGGATGAATGTTGTATTGGCTAAATAGTTGCATGATGCATAAGAATTTGTCGTTATGAATATGTTTTATGAAATAGTTCTAACCATGCAACTGGTGCATTTGAATTGTAGGAAAGGTCCTGTACAACCTCCTACAAGAAAAGAAGGATGAGACTTGTTCCGAAGAACAAGTGATGAAAATTCAATAAACATGAATCTGAAGCTCCTAGGGTCAGAGACACCGTGACGGAAGAAAGAGCTTCAGAGAGCAGTAGATCCACCTCAAAGGATGAATACCACCATGGGTATGAGAGATAACTCAAGATGAATAAAATAATGCTATGAAAGAAACTATGATCAAAGAATAACAATTGATCATGGGGAATGATGTATATGATATGATTTTGAGACATGAAGGGAAGTACATAGTATCCTCCATATGGATCTACAAGAAGAAGTGTACAAAGAAAGGTTCATGATTTGCCTTAGAAAGAATAGACTATGACATGACATACTATATTGACCAGTATATATCCACCTGTACAGAATGAAGAAGGAAGATAATACTCCACTTCAGGGGGAGTGACTACAGAAGATATCTGAGTTCGACACAGTACGACATGATGGACAACTTCTTGATGGATCAAGAATTTACCAAGAGTAAAGTGGGTTCCAACCTTCAAAGTTGAATGCAGAAGACTAGGATATGTTGATGATCTGACAAGACGAAATCATGAAAGATGTTATGATGAAAGAATATTAGAATGATGTATGGGATATAGTTCCCAAACCAGAAGGAAAGAGTATTGTATCTTCCAAATGTATATACAGCTGACGAAAGTATCAACAAGTATAAAGAAATATTTGTGGCTAGAAGTTTCTTTCAGAAAGAGGGAATTAATTTTGAAGAGACACTTACTCCAGGAAGCAAGGTACACTTCCTTCAGAACTATCATGGTAGTTTCTTCCGTGGTGAAGTAAATACAAGCCTTCCTTCATGGTATGATTGAGAAAGAGTTTTACATCGAATAGTCATGAGGATTTGAAGTTGAAGGCAGATGGAATCATGTATGCAAGTTGAAGAAGGACCTCTATGGCCTGAAGCAAGCTCCCAGAACTTGGTATGGAAGAATAGATAGTTTCTTGTCGAGCATGGGATTTACCAAGGGTAAAGCTGGTCCTAACCTTTATCTCAAGGTTGTAGAAGATGAACTTGTCATCCTGTTATTATATGTGGATGACTTATCCTTGACAGGAAATGAGAAACAGGCCATGGAAAGCAAGAAGAAACTAGCAGAAGAATTTGAGATGAAAGACCTTGGGTTAATGCATTATTTCCTAGGTCTGGAAGTATGGAAAAGTTTAGAAGAAATATTTTTCAACCAGGGAAAGTATGCGGTAGAGATATTGAAGAGATTCAATATGTTGGAATGAAAAGTCATGGCCACACCCATGGACTCCAACCTGAAGCTGTTAGCTGATGACTCATCAGAGTTAGTGGATATGACTCATTATAGACAGATCATTGGGTCATCGATGTACTTAACAAATACTAGAACACACATTTGTTTTGATGTGAACACCTTAAGTCAATATCTTGTTCAACCAAGACAGGTTCACCTAGTTACTGCAAAACATGTGATGAGATATCTGAAAGGGACTATAGACTTTGGTTTATATTATGATGGTACCCATGAGTATAGATTGTATGGATACACAGATGCAGATTGGGCTGGAAGTATCTCTGATAGGAAAATAACATTAGGTAGATGCTTTTGTTTAGCAGGAAATATTTCAGTGTTTCTCGTAGCATGGATGAAGCAGAATACATAGCAGATTGCTCTGCTAAGTTGTGAAGACATATGGCTTTGGAAGCTGATATCAAGTCTCTTTGAACTGAATATGGATACTACATTGATTCTATGTGATAACGATATTTTTGATAATATAGAGCCCTATGTTCCATCGTAACACATAGAAATCTGGTATTTCTACATTCAAGATAAAGATGCAGATGATGATGTTTCAGTATTTACATACTGTAGATACAGATGATGGTGATTCAGTATTTCTATACTGAATATAGATGATGATGATTTCAGTATTCCCATACTGAAGATATAGATGATGTTTCAGTATTTACATACTGTAGATGCAAATGATGGTGACCTGATGATAGTTCAGTATTCACATATTGAAGATGTAGATGAAGATGGTTTAGATGATCATGGGCTGACAAAGCCTCTGTCTCGAGTAAAGTTCGAACACTTTAGAGACAAGCTTGGTATGGTTCAGAAAGAACTTCCCTGAAAGGGGGATTAGTGATGTTGTAGTGGGATTTTTTCCCACTACACTAATTTAATTTTTCCATACTGTACTTTCGGCTGTCATTTTCGGCCCCGGAAACCGCACTTTTTTCTTTCGCAGTCGCGTCCTGGACGCATCTTTGATATTTCCCAGTTGTGCCCCGACCGCGTTTTTTCAGCCCACATCCGCAATCCGACCGCATCTGTCAGCCAGAAACCCGCGACCTAGACCGTGCCTGTTCACTCCAAACCCGCGGTCCGACCGCCACTGTAGCAAAAAAACCCGCGACCTAGACCGCGACTGTTGCCTTCAAACCCGCGGTCCGACCGCGCGAGTCCGCTCCATACCCGCGGTCCGTGAACTGTTTTTTTCCCTTGTTTCCACGCCGAAACCCAGCCACTTTGCCTCCATTTTTCATGCACTTGCACAGCCACCTGTTCCACTTGCAGCACTACAGCCATTTCTGTCCCTTGTTTACAGAATTGTTTAAAAAAAAATTTAGCATTATTTATTTCAGCAAAAAATTCGCATGGTAAAATTTTTTAAAAGTTTTTAATACATTATTATTGTTATTGAGTAACTATTTTGGATTCATAACCTCACACGCACACAATCTGTCCCCTAATTCAAGTGAGACCTAAAATCTATTTAACTCAACCAATACTATAACCTCATTTGAGGAACACAAAAGAACTTTGTAGTTAGGTAGGATCGGGGGGATAGGCTGCCAATAACACCCCTCGGTTAAT
>LPNX010271703.1:57838-93162 GCA_001517045.1 Pseudotsuga menziesii | reverse complement strand
AGCAACCAACTCGTACGCTCACATGCCCCATCAACACCATACCCATGGACCCTCATGTCCACCTCAGTGTTTCGGAAATATGACTTCCACTTACCCCTCTCCGGTCGCACCTCAGCCATACTATCACCAGCAGGATGCACCAGCTCTTGCGCCGCCACAATCCCAACCTCATTATTATCAGCCACAGCCAGCCCCTGCGGCAAACCCACAGCCCGCTCCACAGCACTATCAACAACCCCCTCAAGGAGCCGCGCCAGTGCAGCCTCCACCTCCATATTATCCACCGCAGCCTGCTCCCGCACCTGCGCAAACTCAGAATCCACCTACTACCCAAGGACAGGTTTACGCCCAAGAAAACCCGCCGCTAAACCAGAACAACCAACGCAACCAGGGCCAACAAAACCGCGGCAGAGGCCGTAACCGTGGGAACAACCAACAGACCGAGCAAGCTGGTCAACACCCTAATCCCCTCGCTAACCATAACGCGGCCCCTCCCAACCAAAACCCTGATCGCCCGCCCAAGCAGGCTAAAAACCCTAATTTGCGAACCAACTTTCCTTGTTCTGTTTGCGGGGTCTATGGCCACTACACACATTTTTGTCCACTTATTGAGTGAGTTCAACAACTTTTGGCTGCTGATAGATTGCACCCAGGACAGGCGGCTCCTCAAGCACCACCCCATCCCCCACAACCTCAGCAGCCACCTTTGGTACTACAAAACCCCTTACCAAACCAAGGCTTAGTGAACACTGAACCATTGGCTCCCCCTCAAGCTACTGCGCCTATCCAACAAATCACTTACGCTGCACCTGATCAACCCCCATCTGACTCAGGTACCCACCATCTGTTGATGATGTCCTCCGATGAGGTCAACCTCCAGACCCGACGAAACCAATATGGCTCCACCCCGGAAGCACTACCCGCCAATAACCCCACTAACGCTCATCCCACCGATCAACCGTTACGTATACCTCCACCTCCACTAGATGGAACTCCCAAAGCACCCCGTTTCCCACTTCGCTGTATTAATAACAACCCCAATGCGCGGGCTGCGTCAAACTACAACATCGTAGACGATTTAGCCCAATCTCCCGCAGCCATGTCTGCATTAGAAGTCTTAAGGAATTTCCCTTCGCAGCGTAATTCTTTACTCTCAGCCATTGGGGCTATCGATCCACATGATTCGCAGTTAATGGCATTTGATTTGGACCAATCCGAACCCCGCCTACCTTCCAATTTATCATTCCAAGTTTCTATCTCCATCCGGAATTTTGTCGTCCATCGATGCATTATTGATGAACGTGCCTCTACATGTGTCATGCCCATTTCCATCTGGCAGAAAATGGGATCCCCCCCTCTCCAACCGTCCTCCACTGCGTTGCGAGCCTACGACGGCCGTTCAGCTCAACCACAAGGCCTATTAACCAATGTCCCCGTCCAGCTGGCTGGTAAAATGGTCCTGATAAACATTGAGGTTATCAATGCCCAGCTTGACTACAACCCTTTATTTGGTCGCAGCTACATGTATGCTATGCGGGCAGTTGCTTCTACCGTTTTTTGGATCATGATGTTCCCTCATGAGGGACGCGTGGTCAAAGTTGACCAACTCATGTACCACGATCCCAAGGCCACCGCGACACCCGAAAACGTTCTCCCCATGATTGAACAAACCATCTCGGGTACCCCCAACACAGCCGTTTCTTCTATAGGGCCCATGCTCCCCGTGGTTGAACAACTTATTCCGCATGCCTCCACCTCCTTGGTTTCTTCTGTGGGGCCCGGAGTTTACTCAGACACACCGATGACCTCCACTTTTCCATCTCTCCCACCACCGTCATCTACTACTGAAGTGGCTGACCTATTGACTCTGTCCCACCACACGAGAACCTCTAGTAATCAACCACCGTTGTTACCTCAACCCCCTTTGGTACCTAGCCACATTGGTGCCACACCCATACATACCATACCTTTCCTCTTCCCTCCCTCAAGAGTGGTTAGCGCCCCAGTCATGGCTACCCTTATCCTCCCTGGTTTAACCCTAGGATTACCTGTTTGGTATCTTTCGCCTCCAGTTCGTCCGTCGACACCAGATGTCGTCCTGCAACCGGTGCAACCCATTGCCACTACTACTCGACCACCTCCCGATGTCGCTACCCCGTCAACCCCCGCGACACCACCTCCTGGTGTCACTACCCCGTCAACCCCCGCGAAACCACCCCCTATTTTCACCAAACCCACTGGGGGCAGAGGCCCCCAACCTTACACTGCTGTCCCACCTCCTCAGACAGTCAAAAACCCCCCTGTATTCCGTGCCCCTCCCAAATGCGCGCTGTGCGATGAGTTGGGCCATGCGACTCACCTATGTCCTCATTTACCAGCATTGAAGGAATACATGCAAATGATCGACGACGACCCCACTATCCCGGTTGTCCATCTAGATCCAACCCCTATGCCTCGCGACAAATCCCTGCGCACTAACCACTCATGTGCCTTATGTGATCTTTACGGGCATTACTCCCATCACTGTCCTGATCTCCCCGAGTACAGAATAGCTCTCTTTGAGATGAACAATCTCGATATTGAGACGGCGCCCCTCACCATTTCGGAGATCCACTCCCCAGAGCTGGATCTGGAGACGTCAAACCTCACCATTGAAGAGATCCTCCCCTCAGATCTGGATCTTGAGGCAACCCAACTCCCCATCGTGGAGATACACCCCCCGAACTATCCCTCTTCCGACGAGATTAATACCATATATATGATCTCTTCCGTCACTACACCCCCGTCAATCGATTTGACGACCCAAACATTCCGTACGGATGAGGAAATTCTCGAAACTCTCACTGCCCCGGATTATCCTTGGGATGACATGCACCATCGTTCCCACTTTCTCCCAAATGAATCTTCCTCTCACATTGCTACCCAATTTACAGTCAAGTCCAAAGACTTCCTACCCCCCAAGGTTGACTGGTTCAAGGACCCGATTCCTACTCCTGATGCCTTCGAAGAGGGTAACATGGCCAACATCTCACCTGTCATCAAAATTGACATCGCTGCCCCAGGAGGAACCCCCGAACTCATCACTTTAGGAGCCTCTTGCAGTAAACAAGAAATTGAGGAATACAACAAACTCTTCAGAGAATTCTGTGATGTCTTTTCCTGGTCCTATACCGAAATCCCCGGTCTTGAGCCTGCCATTATAGAGCACCACATCGACACATGGCCTGATGTACCCCCCGTTCGTCAGAAACAGCGTCCCATTCATCTCTAGCTATAGTTTTGGAATCAGCACGACGAGACCGTCACGATGGTCACCTCGTAGCATTGTTTTTTCTACGTCAATTTTTCATCCCTTTCCAGACACCAATAGTCGTCTCGGTTTGCGTGCCACTTCGGCCGCCCTCCATTTTTAGTACTTTTTATATCACCGGAATCACTTTTCCGAGCTTGTGATGATGCTTGAGATCACTTTCTCGCTCTCACCTAGGTACAATCATAACAATGCGCCCCTACACTTTGCCACCTTGATTAGCGCGCCACATCGGCCGCCGTCTGATTGTTCCACACTTTTTACATGAGCCATTCACTCCTGTCATACTGCAAAGGTTTCGTTATTTTGCCACCATTCATCCACCCTGCAACGAATCCCACCAGTGTTCCCCCCCCCCACCATCAGTTCCGATCATCATAAATGTTCCTTAATTGAACACTTCCTCCTTGCCTGACCATTCCAATTACAGAGTCTTCTTATTTGCTTTCAGACTCCTTAAAATTGAAAGCAACCACAAGCATGAACTGTCATGGGCTCGCAAAATCCACATGACAGTACCATTTCATTACTTTAGAGTCTTCTTATTTGCTTTCAGACTCCGTAAATATGAAAGCAACCACGAGCATGAACTGTCATGGGCTCGCAAAATCCACATGACAGTACCATTTCATTACTTCAGAGCCTTCTTATTTGCTTTCAGACTCCGTAAATATGAAAGCAACCATGAGCATGAACTGTCATGGGCTCGCAAAATCCCCATGACAGTACCATTCCATCATTTCAGAGTCTTCTTATTTGCTTTCAGACTCCTTAAAATTGAAAGCAACCACGAGCATGAACTGTCATGGGCTCGTAAAATCCACATGACAGTACCATTCCATCATTTCAGAGTCTTCTTATTTGCTTTCAGACTCCTTAAAATTGAAAGCAACCATGAGCATGAACTGTCATGGGCTCATAAAATCCACACGACAGTACCATTCAATTAATACAGAGTCTTCTTATTTGCTTTCAGACTCCTTAAAATTGAAAGCAACCACGAGCATGAACTGTCATGGGCTCGTAAAATCCACATGACAGTACCATTCCATCATTTCAGAGTCTTCTTATTTGCTTTCAGACTCCTTAAAATTGAAAGCAATCATGAGCATGAACTGTCATGGGATCGCAAAATCCACATGACAGTACCATTCCATTAATACAGAGTCCTCTTATTTTCTTTCAGACTCCGTAAATATGAAAGCAACCATGAGCATGAACTGTCATGGGCTCGGAAAATCCACATGACAGTACCATTTTATATCCACACTTCTTCTAGTTCCCTAACCCATGAAGAAGTCCCCCCGCGCATCTTGGCGCTATGATCAATCCTCTCAGCAGCACCTCCGATCAGGTCGCCTTCGTTCAGAGTATTCTGCAGTTTCCTACCATTTTACCATAGCTTCAGTTTACCTCAACCCAGTCACCCTCAGATCCTATATAGCTATGATCCCTTTACCCCCAGTCAGTTTCATATGCTGCCCGATCATCCCCGCCATCATACTCTGAACAAAGCAAGTTTGAGTCCACCCACTCTACTTGCCCAGTTAGTCCCACCAGTTTATCACTCTTGCCATCAGTACTACCACATTTTCAGTTTTGCACCTCGCACTCCTATCAAGGAAACATCATTGCCTTGATAGTTGCAGGTCTCCCTCTGTCGACGACAACTCCTCCATTCCAGAGGATAGACCTAGAGGCTCCTGCGCCTTGGACCCATCACCATCTGTGGTGAGTGCCTACGGACCATTTTGGGAGGACACATTATTGCCTCTCCGAATGCTTGTTTCTCACATGTTCGACTTCAGCACCTTAATCACATCGTTGAGAATCGCGCAGGATTTATATCCATTCCATTATTTTTCAAAGACCCCGGATTTCCCTCGACTCTAGCACATTGGTGAGTCACTTTAGAACGACCAGTTATATGTTCCCATGGATGTCCGGGCTGCGTTGGCGATTGTATTCGGAAGCCATTCAGTTCTATGCTTCTTTGAGTACCAAGTTCAGTTCCAGATCAGTGTACCATTACGAGTGTGACCCGTGTCACTCTGATCCAACAGCGCATCAGTTCCTTCAGAACCACAATCAGTAGCACTGCTGCCATTCCAGTGTATCAGTTTTTCAGCTCAGACATGGTCAGCTCAGCAGTATGTTCCAGATTTGTGTCCCTTCCAGACCCTCATGATATACACAGTGATTATCTACTATAGGTCCCCCTTTTCGGGCCTCACAGTTATTTTTATGTATCTTGATACAAGCATGGGAATGCCCGCCTCGTCCGTATATTGAGTTTTTTCCTCATTCAGTATTTGAGGACCATTTATATTGCTATGTTATCTTCTGATACAAGCATGGGAATGCCCGCCTCGTCCATCTTATCAGATGATCCCTCATCCATTATTGAGGTTATGTACTTTTCAGTCCTTGCAGGTGGTTCGAGATCGGTGTCCCAGACTTCAGTTGCTTCCTTCTCTCCTCCACACCCCAAGAAAAAACAAATATGACTCATGATGTCCATCGGCCATACGATGAGCTCCTGCCCTCACACATCAGGGGGCAATCTGTTAACACCCAAAAATGGTTAACTACCTCATCTACCCCATTACATGGCTCATTTGTCCACTTTCCTACCATATCTCTATCAAAAACCCATAAAACCATCTAAAAGGTCACCGAAAAGCTTAAAATGCCTCCAAAAGGCTATAAAATCCTTTTTTCCTCCAAAAATATCCAAAAAGGAATAAAATAATATAAAATAATGAGGAAAAAAGAAGAAAACCTAAATAGCTGAGACCCTAAACAGCTAAAACCCTAAAAAGCTGACCTAAATCACATGGTTTTATAAATAAGTGATGGAGACCCATTATTCCATATCCATTATCATAAGCATCCTCCCTCTGCCGAAATTATTCTTGAAACCCTAGCTTACCATTAAGCTATTTTCACCATTGAGAACTCTTTTTGGCCCATTTCCACCACCAGAGAAAGGGAAGAGGCAGCTTGGAGCTCGAAGCCACCGACATCGGACCAGCGCAACGGACTTCACCAACCTCCACACCGGAGGTAACATCAATAAAAATCATTATTTATTATTTACTGTTTTTGCTTCATGGTTTCACTTTTCACCGTATTGTTTCATGTTATTTGCTTTTTATTGTTCTAGCTTCAAGAACGTATTTAGATTAGTTTTCGTTTCAGTTTATCATTATTTAATTCATATATCATTGAACTGCTACTAAGGAATCCATATTCCTTAGTAGGTGCTCATTCGCACAAGCTAGGGTGAAAACCCTAGCTACACCTGGACACTTTCCCTAAAGTGATCCGGAGACCTCGGTCTTCAAGAATGAAGTGGGATTGTATCATCCCTGGGCATCTGCCCCAAAAGTGATCCGGTGACCTCGATCCTCGAAAATGAAGAGGGATTGTATCATCCTAGGACATCTTTCCAAAATAGATCCGGTGACTTCGGTCTTCATGAATGTGGTGGGATTGCATCATCCCTGAACTTCGGTTCAAAATGTATCCGGAGGTCTTAGCCCCCGTGAATGTGTTGGGATTGCATCATCCTTGAACTTCGGTTCAAAATGTATCTGGAGGTCTCAGCCCCCGTCAATGTGGTAGGATTGCATTATCCTTGAACTTCGGTTCAAAATGTATTCAGAGGTCTCGGCCCCCGTGAAAGTGGTGGATTGCATCATCCCTGAACCTAGGTTCAAAATGTATCCGGAGGTCTTGGCCCCCATGAAAGTGGTGGATTGCATAATCCCTAAAACTCAGTTCAAAATGTATCCGAAGGTCTCGGCCCCTGTGAAAGTGGCAGGATTGCGTCATCCCTGAACCTCGGTTCAAAATGTATCCGAAGATCTCAGTCCCCGTGAATGTGGTAGGATTGTATCATCCTTGAACTTCGGTTCAGAATGGATACGGTGACTTCGGTACTCGAGAACGTGTGTCGATCCCGTAATTCCTAGAGGAAGGATTGTCTGAGTTCCACATCTATGTTGATCCCATAATTCTGAAAGGAAGGATCGTTAGTAACTTCGTAAAGACCTAAATCCCATAATTCCAAAAGGAAGGATCATTGAATTGATCCCGTAATTCCAATAGGAAGGATTGTCTAAGTTCCACAAGTGTGTTGATCATGTAATTCCAATAGGAAGGATTGTCTAAGTTCCACATCTTTGTTGATCCCGTAATTCCGAAAGGAAGGATCGTTAGTAACTTCCTAAAGACCTAAATCTCGTAATTCCAAAAGGAAGGATCATTGAATTGATCCTGTAATTCCAATAGGAAGGATTGTCTGAGTTCCACAGATGTGTTGATCTCGTAATTCCAATAGGAAGGATTGTCTGAGTTCCACAGATGTGTTGATCTCGTAATTCCAATAGGAAGGATTGTCTGAGTTCCACAAATGTGTTGATCCCATAATTTTGAAAGGAAGGATCGTTAGTAACTCCGTAAAGACCTAAATCCCATAATCCGGAGGTCTCGGCCCCCATGAATGTGGTGGGATTTCATCATCCCTAAACTTCGGTTCAAAATGTATCCAAAGGTCTCGGCCCCCGTGAATGTGGTGGGACTGCATCATCCTTGAACTTCGGTTCAAAATGTATCTGGAGGTCTCAGCCCCCGTGAATGTGGTGGATTGCAGCATCCCTGAAACTCGGTTCAAAATGTATCCAAAGGTCTCGGCCCCCGTGAAAGTGGTGGATTGCATCATCCCTAAACCTTAGTTCAAAATTTATCCAGAGGTCTCGGCCCCAGTGAAAGTGGTAGGATTGCATCATCCTTGAACCTCGGTTCAAAATGTATCCGGAGATCTCGGTCCCCATGAATGTGTTAGGATTGTATCATCCTTAAACTTCGGTTTAGAATGGATACGGTGACTTTGGTACTCGAGAACGTGTGTTGATCCTATAATTCCTAGAGGAATGATTGTCTAAGTTCCACATCTATGTTGATCCCGTAATTATGAAAGGAAGGATCATTAGTAACTTCATAAAGACCTAAATCCCGTAATTTCGAAAGGAAGGATCATTGAATTGATCCTGTAATTCCAATAGGAAGGATTGTCTAAGTTCCATAGATGTGTTGATCCCGTAATTCCAATAGGAAGGATTGTCTAAGTTCCATAGATGTGTTGATCCCGTAATTCCAATAGGAAGGATTGTCTGAGTTCCACATCTGTGTTGATCCCGTAATTCCGAAAGGAAGGATCGTTAGTAACTTCTTAAAGACCTAAATCCCGTAATTCCGAAAGGAAGGATCATTGAATTGATCCTGTAATTCCAATAGGAAGGATTGTCTGAGTTCCACAGATGTGTTGATCCCATAATTCCAATAGGAAGGATTGTCTGAGTTCCACAGATGTGTTGATCCCATAATTCCAATAGGAAGGATTGTCTGAGTTCCACAAATGTGTTGATCCCATAATTCTGAAAGGAAGGATCATTGGTAACTCCGTAAAGACCTAAATCCCGTAATTCCGAAAGGAAGGATCATGTTGATGTTTTGATGATGTTGATGTTTTTATGATGATGATGATGTTTCTGATCGAAAGATTAGATGTTGCTGATGATTATGATGTTCTCTGATCAAAAGATCAGAAGTTGCTGATGATGATGATGTTCTCTGATCGAAAGATCATAATATGATGATGATGATGTTTCTCTGATCGAAAGATCAGAAGTTGTTGATAATGATGTTCTTTGATCGAAATATTAGAATATGATGATGATGATGTTTTCTGATCGAAAGATCAAAAGTTGCTTATGATTATGATGTTGCTGATGATGATGATGTTTTCTGATTGAAAGATTAGAATGTGATGATTATGAGATCCTGATGATGATGATGTCATATTATCAAAGTATGATGATGATGACGTACTGATCGAAAGATCAGAATATGATGATGAGTTTATGTTAGATTATGATGATGTTCAGTTGATGATGGTTCTTATCGAAAGATCAGAGGCTGATGATAATGATGAGTCTGATTGAAAGATTAGAGTATGATGATGATGTTGTTGCTGATCGAAAGGCCAAAGTGCTAAAGAAGATGTTGCTGATATAAAGTTCAAAGTGTTGAAGATGATGTTGCTAATCAAAAGGTCAAAGTGTTGAAGATGATGTTGTTGATCGAAAGTTCAAAGTGCTGAAGATGTTGCTGATCGAAAGGTCAAAGTGCTGAAGATGTTGCTGCTGATTGAAGAGTCAAGATGCTGCTGATCGAAGCGGTCAAAGTACTGATGATGCTGAAGACTAAAGATTGAAGATGAAGGCTACATGATTTTTAAAAGCTTCCAATGATTTATAGATGTATCACCCTGATGATGTTGATGATGTCCTCTATATCTCTCCTATTATTGTTGTTGTTGATGTTGTTATAGAATACCCTTCTCGTTAAGGGGGAGTGTTGAAATATTGTAACTTTGAAGAATATTCTATATGTATTTATTTGTGGTCCCTGATGGTCCTACCAGGAGAACCACTTGCATTAATTTTTACCCCGATGCTCCTAATCGGAAGAACTAATAAGAGTCATGAGGTAGTCCCCTCTAATTGTAAAGATGGATCATTAGCACCCCAGTGTGGTTACTTGAGCCTACATGTGTAACTCGAGCCTACATGATTAAATCGAGCCTACATGATAGATGAGTTAACTTAAGTGAATGGATGAATATAAATATAGGTGTAGTGCTCCTCATTTGGAACACAAACTCTCACTTGTGTAGTGCATTAGTGGAGAAGAGAAGTAGTTGGAGAAGGAGGAGGATCAGGCTTTGATCTCCTTGCTAATTTTATCTTTTATCTTTTTGAGGCATCTATATTGAGGAACCTTTTGCTAGGTTTTTCCCTTTAGGGTTTTCCCAGGATAAATATTTGTGTTCCTTTTGTATGGTTGTGCTTGTCTATCTTTCAGTGATCCTATTTATATGCTTTTGTTATGAAAAATGAAATGAAATACTGATGTTTTAGCTAAGCATATGAAAATTTAATACTTCTTGGGGTTATGGTTACCCAGCATATCAACTACCTATAGTAAACATGAATTATCAACCTACATCTATAGGAACTATGTATTTTGGATTCCATTACCCTAGAAACACATTTACACCATGGGGGAATCCTAATTGGTCCTACATGCTGGAAATGGTAGTAATTTTTATTCTTACTGCTGGAGGTGCTAGAGGTTGGCCTTATGGTGGCCCACCCTTTGTAAGTCCACCAGGAGGAGGCCCACCTAGCAGAGGTCTACCTTACAGAGGAACATTTCCCATAGGGACACTACCTGGAATCCCACCAACTAGAGGCCCACCTTCTGGGGGTCCACCACTTGTAGGCCAACCACCTGGAGTCCCACCTTCTGGTGCTCCACCACCTCGAGGCCCACCTTCTGGAATACCACCACCTGGAGGACTACCACCTGGAGGACCTCCACCTAGAGGCCCACCTCATGGAGGCCCACCACCTGGAGGCCCACCTCTTGGAGGCACACCGGCTTCACTAGGATCATATTCCCATCAACCAAATAAACATCCCATATATCGGTCAGTTTATGGTCCTACCGGTACACATATGCCTTATCAATACTACTAGTATGTGGAACCTAATCAACAATTACCTTTATTGGAAACTTTGGACTTTCCTGATCTTTCCAATTTCATAAATTATCCCATTCGATATAACCCTTCATGGCCCGCTATTCCAGTAAAATTTCCATCGGACATTCCTAGGTTTGATGGAAAGCAGGGAGATGATCTTAAGAACCATGTGATGACCTTCCATCTATGGTGTTCCTTGAACTCCTTGATGGATGATTCTGTTTGTTTAAGGCTCTTCCTACACACACTGACCGACACGGCTACGAAGTGGTACACTGAACTTCCACAACATTCATTTGTGTATTTTTTCTCTCTAGAAACTATTTTCCTTATGAACTTTTAACTACGCATTTGTTATGAAATGGGTATGGATATTTTAACTTACTTCCATGAGAATAAATCCACACACATATCGTACCATATCCATGAGTGGAGAAGGAGGAGATGGCTTACTAAAGATCCCATCCCGGACCAACTGTTAGCTAATTGGTTCACTAAGTCATTGTTGCCTCCTATCACCCAAGATGTGGCTGTGGGCAGTGCTATTACTAAAGAGAAGGCTAACAGTCATGCTTAGTATATGGATTTGGTATATTCCCAATCTCGAACGCTCTATGAATTAATTCATCAAGATCCTCATCCCAACACAGATCCTTTTAAGCCACTAGCAAAACTCCTATTGATGGTGTGGTTGGTTCAATCCATCCCTTGTTGATAGAAAAACCTACCAAGAAACAAATGCTTCTACCACTACTCCTTTGACTCCTACATTTTCTGTCGAGGTAAATTCTATTGAAATTTTGTAGACATCTGGCAATAACAAAAAGGGAAAAGGTAAAAAAAAGAAACCTGGAAACCAACAAGAGAATCCTAAACCTACAAACAATGAGAATGATAAAGGGAAAAGGAAAGCCAAATATCCCTGCTTATTGTGTGGAGGAGATCACTTCATGAAAGAGTGTCCTCATTGTGATGAGATTAGTAAATTTTTTAAAAGTAACCTCGCACTAGGAGTGCTCACTGGTCCCTTCCCATCTCAACAACAATTGATAGACTATATGTCTAATAAGGGGACCTCTGATTCCATGGAAGAAATCAGAATGATGTATTCTGAGACCATCAATTTGAATACTCGTAGTCATTCATATGACAAGCCAGTAGAGAAGAAGGACAAAAATCCTTCTTCCAAGAAAGTTCCTGCTACTTGTTCTCCTCCATATTCATCTAATGCCCCTCTCATGATTGAAAAACCTAACCTTGATTTAATTTTACGACCACCTAAGGCCACCCTGAGGAAGGTTGTTTTCAATCCCAATGCCTGAGATGCATAATTTTATAATGTTGTTGAAGATTTAGCTCGGGCACCTTTCGCAATGTCTACCCTTGAGGTACTCCAAAGTTTTCCAATGCATCGTAAAAACCTGCTAACAGGTTTTTGGGAATTAGAACAAGAAATACCAACTTGATTCATTTCAACGTAGAGAACTATAAATCTAGATTACCCCACCAACTCGCATTTCAGATTGCCTCTAGAGTAGTTGGGAGAAAGGTCCATCAAACTGTCTTCGATGAATGAGCTTCAACCTCAGTCTTGTATATAGCCTGTTGGAGATCCATTGGTTCTCCTACTCTTACAAAGTTTCCTACTACCTTAAAATATTTTGATGGGCGAGGTTTTCATTCCCATGGTCTATTGCCAGCACTTTTCGTTGAATTTGGGGGAAATTCTGTTTTCATTTAGGTTAAATTGGTTAATGCCCCATTAGATTACAATATTTTGTTGGGGAGAAATTGGTTCTATGCTATGAGCGATGTCGCTTCGATAGTATTTAGAACTCTCCAATTTCCACATTTGGGGAATATTGTGACTATTGATCAACTTTACTTTTGTACGTTGGATGTTACTACCCCTACGGTGAATAACATCCCTATGCTAGGTAAATATGCTCATCCTTATCAATTTATTGGGGTAGGTATGTTGAAAGAATCCACCCTTATGGGTTTGTTTCCATCAACCCCTCCTAGTACAGAAGTGGCGACAATAAATATGATTTCCAGAACTGGCTATACCACCAAGGGAAAAAAAGTTGGTGAGTCATCCTCCCTTGGACTGTATGGAGCAATGTAAAATGTTATCTAATATATTTCCAATGAACATATTGATGACCTTCATCTCATGGATTCATATCCTTACCACCTGCCTTACTGGTTATAACCCTCTCTTCCCACTCTAGATTATCTCACACATACTTTTCCTTCAGATGAGTCCTTCATGGATATCATGAGTCAGAATGAACCCATATGCAAATATCATCATCATCGATCTTATTTTCTTCCCAACTCCACTTCGGTGGGTTTTAACCTTGAATCACTTATTAGTACGGATATTGTCCCCCATATGTGAACACCCATTTTGTTCCAAAACACTGAATCTGAAGGAAATCTATGCAACATTACTAAAACAACCTCGATTGACATATCATTCAAATCTGGAACCATTGAGCATGTTCACATATGGCAGAACTTCTCAATAGAATAAAATGAAGCATATAAAGCATTATTCAAGGAATTCTGACATATTTTTGCCTAGACTTATGAATAAATTCCTGGGATAGAGCCGTCTATTGTGGTTCATAAGATTAAAACCTATCCCACAGCAAAACCTGTCAGTCAAAAATTACATGAAGTCCATCCCCGGAAGGTTGCAGCTATTAAATTCAAAGTAGAAAAACTTCTGAAGGTAGGATTTATTTATCCTATACCCTTGACGGAATGGTTATTTAACATTGTCCATGTGAACAAAAAGAAGGGCACCATTAGAGTCTATATGGATTTTTGAGACCTGAACAAATCTTGTCCTAAAGAATATTGTCCAACTCCTCATATCGATCATATTATCAACAAATATGTTGGAAGTGTCATATTCTCATTCATGGATGTCTTTTCTGGCTATAACTAGATTGAGATATTGCTCGTCAATCAACACAAAATGACATTTATATGCCCATGGGGAACATTTTTCTATAGGAAGTTACCTTTTGGCCTCAAGAACATCGGAGCTACATTCCAATGTGCCATGTCCTATGCGTTTCATGATATTGAGAACATCGTGGAGCCGTACCTTAATGATATCACAGCTCATTCACGACAAGGGGAAGACCTCCCTAGGCATCTTAGGGACATTTTCCTGAGATTTCGTCATTATAACATATGGCTCAATCCACACAAATGTGTTTTTTCCGTTGAGATGAGACATCTTCTTGGCTTTGTGGTTTCTAAGGATGGCATCCAGATTGATCCACTGAAGATTGCTGCTATATTAGCCCTACCTTACCCAACAAAGATTGTTTATATCCAAAGTTTGCAAGGAAAGGAAAACTTTCTTCATCGTTTCATTTGCAATTTCACTGAGAAAACACACAGTTATATGTGTATTCTAAAGAAGAACACTCCATTCTTCTTGGATGACGAGGCCCAGTGAGCCTTTGATAATCTCAAGCATGCTCTAACTCATTCACCCATGATACACCCCATAGATTATTCAAAGGAATTCCTCTTGTATGTTGTTTCCTCCACTACTACCATTGGAATGGTTTTAGCACAAGAAGCTCCCAACGGTTAGGAACACATGATATATTATTCTAGTACAAATCTCATTGATTATGAAACCTGATTCTCGTATGTGGAGAAGTTAGCATTGGCTACGGTCATTGCTATTCATAAATTTGTTATTACATATTTCTCCGCACTACCACGGTACTTACAGATAAAAACCCTATGTAGTATATCTTGACTCATCAGGTGCTAGGGGGGGAATATTCCCAATGGATTGTCATCCTACAGGAATTTGACCTTGATTTTTCCAAGGCCACTTCAAATAAATCCTTAGTATTTGCAGAGATGATCTATGAACTTCCCTATGATTTGATGCATACTGAGCCCAATGATTCATTTCTATATGAATTCATTTTATTGATAAGCAAAATTGACCCATGGTATGGATATTTAATCATTTATCTCCAAACTCAAAGATTTCAGCCCAATATATCTCGTGACGACCGCCGTTGTATCCAGCACCAAGTGAAATACTAACTCATCCTAAACAATACATTGTATAGACATGGTATCGATTCCATTCTATGACGATGCCTTACACATGAACAGGTTGAATAGGTCCTTCATGATTTCCACTATGGAGTGGGTGGCGGTCATCTTTCTGGGATGGCCACAGCCCAGAAAATCCTTCGCACCGGCTATTTATGGCCTTCAATCTTCAAATATTGTCATGAGGCTGTTAAAAAAATCCCACCCTGCCAACATTTCTATTCGTAAAGGTGCACCCACCCCACTCCTTTACACCTCGACATTGCAGTTGGCCCTTTTGCAAAATGGGGTATTGAATTTATGCATTGTAATCCTACCTCAACCAGGGGGCATGGTTACATTATCATATCTGTTGATTATTTCACGAAATGGGATAAGGCTATTCCTACGTATGTAGAGGATGGTAATACTACCGCCCTCTTCTTATTCAATCACGTAATATCTAGGTTCGGAGTCCCACATTCTAAAGTCACTGACGAGGGATCACATTTCTAGAACTAGATGATGACCGAGTTAAGTACCAAGATGGGTTTTTTCCATGAAAACTCAACTCCTTACTATCCGCAAGCTAATGGTCCGGTCGAGGCCATTAACAAAGTTTTAAAAGATGTGCTGCAGAGGATGGTTGGAGATCATAAATCCAACTGGCACCTGACCCTCTTTTCTGCTCTTTGGGATTACAGGACTTTGGTAGAAACAATGACTGGTTTCACACCTTTCCAGCTAGTTTACATACTAGAATCGTTCCTTCATATCTAATGCCAGATTCCATCACTGAAACTTACAGTAGAACTTCTGCTAAACACTTTCACTGAGGAAGAAATATTTCTATACCTCACTAATCTTGACAAAACAAGAAGAGATGATTCCTTATCTAATGAGGCACATAAGAAACAGGTCAAGGCAAAATATGCTAAATCTTTTCAGCCTGGTGTTTTCAATGAAGGTGACCTAGTTTTGACCTACGATCAGAGACACGATAAACTAGGTAAAGGGAATTTTGAGTCAACGTGCTATGGTCCCTTTGTCATTAACAAATTTTTAGAGAAAGGGGCTCACAAGATCTTGGATTATGACAGAATACCCTTTAGGAAACCTCACAATGGGTTGTACCTGAAGAGGTACTATGCTTAAATCATTGTTGTATGGTACCTTGTATATATGTATATTTTTTTCTTTCAGTGTGTTGTGTGTTGATTCAATATGGTTTTGAGTTTAGTGTCCGAACTGTTTATGCCATGTTTTGGTTATGCATATCAGATGGATTTTTACAGCTTCACTGATGGTTCTTGTCAACATACCATGAACCTTTCTTTAATTGATTGGGTTCTCTATTCCCTAGCTCATGAATTGATCAGTTCAGGAGAGGTTTGTATTGGTACTGCTACCAACAACATCATTGAGTATCGGGAAGTAATAGGTCTACTGAATGAGGCATCATCTTGAGACATTCATGATTTGGTAGTGTTTATGGATTCACAATAAGTGGTTTGCCACCTAAACCATGTCTATACCATCAAAAACCTTGTACTCCTCCATTTATTTCGAAGAGTGCGCTTAATAGAGAGGTCATTCGAGTGTGCCACTTACAGGAATATCCCTAGGTTAGATAATATAGTTTCTAATTCGTTAGAAAACTACATTCTAGACTTGTATATTTCCCATTCATAACTTGTAAAACAAACATGGTTCATTGTAAAATAAACATGGTTCATAAAACTCAAGTAAATATGATCTCCATTTGAGACATATAAACACCAATAATAAGTCTGTATATATATATATATATATATATAAAGTGTTTTTAGAAAAAATGTGGTCATAAGACCTCATCTAAAGCACTATGGCCTTTAGGAAATATAAAATGATACAAAAATCTTGAAGCTAGTCATATTTCAGCAGTATATCATGTTGATGTATTTGTAACTTTAGAATGTATTCACTTGTATATTTTATGTATTCTACCCCGATGTTCTTATCGGGAAGTATCTGTAATGTAATTGAGTCATGTCATACCCCAATGTTTATATTGAGAGAATCAATAATGTAAACAAGTCATGTAAATTCATAGAGGGTAGCCCTCCTTACTGATCAAGGGTTAAAGTCCACATAGTTGTGGGGCACCAGGTTTATTAGAATCTCTTAGAGAAGTCGAACCTAGGTGAGTTAATGTAAGTCGGGTCATTAGTACCCCCGTTGTGGTTACTTGATCCTACATAAGAGAGTCAAATATTAATTGAACGAAAGAATATAAATAGAGTCTGTATTTATCACACACACACTCACTCACTAGGGCGCATGAGTGAGAGAGGAGAAGCTCTCTCAAGTGAGAGAGAGAGAGAGAACAACTATGGAGATAATCTTTTCTATATTTGGGTTTTACTGCTGCCATTGGTGCTAATTCTATCTATGAGGAAGTTGCAGGTTTTTCTCCTTTATGGTTTCCCTGAGAAATATTATTTGTGTCTCTTCTCTCTTGTGATTTTTGTTGTGCATGTTATTCTCTTAGATAAGATCCTACATCATAATGCTTAAATGATAAAAATCAAACACGGTATCAAAGATAACCTAATAAAAAGACATTGTGTAGTTGTGGAAGCTAGGGATTCTTAATTTTTGGTTCTCTCTCCATAATCCATCGGCAAAAGAAGGCTAGGCTAACTCTCCATTGAAGGGTGCATCTTTCTGTTGAATTAGAATTTGATTCTGGGCATTTTTAGTTTTTGGTACGGGAAATTAGGGATTTTTATAGAAGAGGAATTATTGAGTGAGCCTGAAATAGGATTTCTCTCCTCATAAAAATCGAATTTTAGAGACCTGGTTTGATATTGGGTGAAACTCTGGGAAATTCAAACCCTAGTTTTACCCCGAGCCTGAAATCCTAAAATACTGAAACTAGTAGTTTTGGTATATTAGCTATATTGCAATATTGGAGAAGGCTCATGTGCCAAAATTTTCAAGGGTCAAATATAAACTCCTTATGTACATTTCATCCAAGTTTCAGAATTATATTCACTATATTCTAGGAGATGTGATTCCTCCAAGTTAGGGTTCCAGCCTCTCCTAGCATTCCTCCCCAAACAAGACACCTGAGGATAATTGCTATATCTCGGGCTCTAAATGTCCAAATGAAATTTATCAAGATTTTCCAGAAAGGGAAAGGATTGTATGTTCATTGGTAATATTTTTATACCCCTAAAAGGAAACAGTGACACATGGCAGTCCGTACAAAATTGCTATGCTAAAAATTCTTGAAACATGTCACCTTGGGAAAACGATCAAAAGTCGTAATTGGTGAAAAAAAATCTGATGAAACCTATGGTGTTGGAACAAGGATAGACGAGGATACCTCCGTATGAAATTTACGACATAGAGGTGCATTAATTTTGGAGATACAAGAGAAACAGTATCAGGCATTTCTGCAGAATAAATTGGTAAACTAGGGCTTCTTGTTTCGGGAGCTTCCCTCCACTGGTTTCAGAAAAGGAGTACATTAGACAGATTTCCTTGAAGAGGTATATATTTCTATCCAATCATTTCTGGAAGATTCCATGTTTTCAAAATTAAGTTTTCTCTGACAAACCCTAGATCAGCTAGCTCCGGAACGAGGATGGACACCTCAAATGGGTAAGATCTAATATTTTTCTATTTGCAGTTGAGGTTCTCATTTCAAGATGACTAATCACACCATCTTGATGAAAAGCTTGGTGAGGCTGACAACTTCCAAGCATGGAAGTATATTATCTCACTAATTGTTGAAGAGTCTCTTATCCATGTTGAGCATTTGGATAAGAAATGATAATGTTATGAATGAAGAATATGATGAAGCTAAAAGAAGGAGTCTACCCACGAAACAAATAAAGATAAGTATTCAACTGTCATTTCATGATATTGTTTTGTTATGCACTTGTTTATATTCAATTGATGTGTTATGCATGATAGAATGTTTGCATTAATGATAGTATACTACTAATATGCATGTGATGGGTAAGTAGCTCATGGTTCTATACAGCTCTCCATTTCTAGTTATCTAAAATGAAACCTCTTTGTTGACATATTAGATTAGTGCAGAATCTCAATGTTTTCTTGGTAGAGATGGAAGGAATATAGAAATTTTCTGCGAGATATGGATGAATGTTGTATTGGGTAAAATAGTTTCATGATTATATCTTTATGCATAAGAATTTACCATTATGAATATGCATTATAAAATGATTCTAATCATACAACTAGTGCATTTTACTTGTAGGAAAGATCGCATAAAATCCCCTACAAGAAAATAAGGATGAGACTTGTTCCGAAGAACAGGTGACGATAGTTCAAGATTCACTCTAATAATCCAAAATGGAGAATGATGTCTAGGATGCAGTACCAAGACCTAAAGTAAGTTCGTAGTTCTGTCATGCAGTAGATGCAAACATCGTGGGATACAAGGCAAGATTCGTAGCACGAGGCCTCTCATGGAAATACGGCATAGACTACGAAGAGAAATTTGCAGCCACTAGAAGTTAAGACACATGACAGGTAGACTCATGTTTGCAAATTAGAGAAGGCCTTATACGAGCTCAGAAGACACCCATGGGATAACACATACATGAGGAGATTGAAGATCACCTAGAGTGATGAAGATGTTAACCTTTGCTACAAGGTTGAAGATGAAATCCTATAGAGGATGACAAGCTCATAGATGGGTGCGAGAATAACTTTTTCAAGATAAAGGTTCTTGGTATCTAGATGGATACATAGAATATTAGTAGCAGAGGAATCTACTTGTCACTCCAGTACATAATGTTTCAATGCATAAAGTACGAAAGGTAGAGGGAGAATGATGCTCCACTTCAGAGGGAGTGACTACAGAATATCTCGAGGTTTGACGTGGCATGACATGATGGATATATTACTAATGAATCTAGGATTTATTGAGAGTAAAGCAAATTCCAACATTTTCTTCAAGGTTTAAGGTGGAAGACCAGTGATGCTCTTGTTATAAGTTGATGACTTGTTCTTGATAGAAAAGAGGAACTCATTAAAGTTGCAAAAAGGATACTTTCTACGGAGTTCGAGATGAAGGACTTCGATATGATGCACTACTTTCTAAGCATGGAGGTGTGGTAGAATGCAGATGGAATCCCTGGGAAAAGGGAAGTATATAGTAGAGATCCTAAAGAGGTTCAGGATGGTGGACTGCAAGGCCATGACCACACCTATGGCATCGAACTTGAAGCTATTGAGTGTTTCTTCATCAAAAATGGTTGATGCCATGATGTATTATTAGACGATTTGTTTCGTTGATGTACTTGATGTATATGAGACCAGATATTTTCTTTGCTATGAGAACATTGAGACATGTTCACCTGTTGGTTGCAAAGCATGCAGTGAGGTTCCTGAAGGGTATAGTTGAGTATGGGCTCAAGTATAATACGAATAAAAATATTAACCTAGAGGGTTATGTGGATTTGTATTGGGTAGGCAGTGCCATTGATAGGAAGAGCACTTCAAGGTGCTACTTCAATATGAGATAAGGTGTGATCTCTTGTTTTAGTAGGAAGGATTCATATATGGCACTGAGTACAGCAGAGGCAAAATATGTTACCACTTACTATTTGGGAGGTATAATGTTTATTTTGAAAACTACTAATTTATTTAGTTGATCTGACTTGCATTTTTGTATGATGTAGAGAGGATCAGTGATCTAGATCGAGATCTCTCGAAAGAGGGAGTTCTAGCATAGTCGGTGAGACAGGTTGTCTAAGCATAAAACCCAAGCGAAGCTTGTAGGTGGCTCAAACGTAATCAGTCCTCTATGTTTTCCTCAAATGTAATCATTCTTAGCAAAGCTCACAGGCTATCCTTGGATGTAATCAGCCTTGATGTGATTCTATGCTAGAAATCGCCAGAGTGAAGTTTGAGTACTTCAGGGAGAAGCTTGGTGTTCTCTAGATCGAGGTTCCTTCCAAGGGGAAGTGATGAGTCCATGAGCCCTTTTGAAATGGTGGAAGGCTGAGCTTCACATGGTTAGATGTAAGTGCAAAGATGCTTTGATGTGATTGTGGGTTGTGTTACCACATGATCAATGCAGAGCCATTCTGATGTGATTGAGGGATGTGTTCCCACATGATCAGATATAAGTGTTGAAGGCCATTCTTTGGGAGAATGGAGGCACCCTACCAATTACATGGAATACTCAACTGAGTGCTGAGAGGCCATTCTCTATGACAATTGAGGCATGTGCTCAGTTACTAGGAATACTTAGCTTAGTGCTGAGATGCCATTCTCTATGAGAATGGAGGGACCTCGTTAGTTACCAGGAATACTCAGCTTAGTGCTGAGAGGCCATTCTCTGGGAGAATGGAGGCACCTGGTCAGTTACCAGGAATACTCATCCTAGAGATGAGAGCCCTTATGACATGTATGATGGGCTGGTTTCTCGCATGATCAGATGTAAGTGTAGAGCCCTTCCATCGATGGTAGTAGTTTTTGCCTACCATGCCACTATTTGTAAGTGCTGGGCCCTTCCACATATGATAGTAGGTTTGTCCTATCATGTTGATGGTTATAAGTGTTGGGACTTTTCACAGATCATAGTAGGTGTGTCCTATCATGCTGGTAAATGTAAGTGCTGGGCCTTTCCAACATGGTTCTTGGATGTGTTCCTCCCATGGTCGGATGTAAGTGCTGGGATTTTCTGACATGGTTCTTGGATGTGTTCCTCCCATGGTCAGATGTGAGTGTTTGGCCTTTCTGACATGGTGGTGGATGTGTTCCTCCCATGGTTGGATGTGAGTGTTGGGTGTGCCTTTCTGACATGGTGGTGGATGTGTTCCTCCCATGGTCAAATGTAAGTGTTGGGCAGGTCTTTCTAAGTGGGTCAAATATAAGTGATGAATAATATGAATACCTACATGGAGGCTAGGCCTACAACTAGCATGAAAAAGGGCTAGCTCTGTAGAACTTCCTATGATGAGAAGAATGAAGAGATAGCACCATTTGATCAAGATAGAAGAAGCAGTGATGATGATGATCCAGTGATGATATAGCTTTGATGATGATCCATTGATGATATAGCTTTGATGATGATCCAGTGATGATCCATCTTTGATGATGATCTAGTGATGATCTAGCTTTGATGATGATCCAGTGATGATCTAGTTTTGATGATGATCCAGTGATGATCCAACATTGATGATGATCTAGTGATGACCCAGTTTTGATCATCATCTAGGGATGATCTAGGGTTGATAATGATCCAGACTTGATCCAGAGAAGAAGACTTGTGCTGATGAATTATGTCAAGAGAATACTTTCCTAGTTAAGATGGAGCATTGATGTATTTGTAACTTTGGAATGTATTCACTTGTATATTTTATGTATTCTACCCTGATGTTCCTATCCAGAAGTATCTGTAATGTAATTGATTCATGTCATACCCCGTTGTTCCTATCAAGAGAATCAATAATGTAAACAAGTAATGTAAAGTCATTGAGGGTAACCATCCTTATTGATCAAGGGTTAAATTCCCCACAGTTGTGGGGCACTAGCGTTATTAGAATCTCCTAGAGAAGTCATCCCTAGGTGAGTTAATGTAAGTCGGGTCATTAGTATCCCAGTTGTGGTTACTCAAGCCTACATAACTGAGTTAGGATTACTCAAGCCTATGTAACAGATTGAAATATTAAGTGAATGAAATAATATAAATAGAGAGTGAGACTCCCTATTTATCACACACACACTCACTCAGTGGGTTGCATGAGTGAGAGAGGAGAAGCTATCTCAAGTGAGAGAGAAAGAACAACTATGGAGATCATATTTTCTGTCTTTGGGTTTTACTACTATTACTGGTGTTCATTCTATCTCTGAGGAAGTTGTGGGGTTTTATACTTTATGGTTTCCCCAAGGAAAATTCTTTGTGTCTCTTGTCTCTTGTGATTCTTTATGTGCATGTTATTCTCTCAAATAAGATCCTAGATCATATTGCTTAAATGATAAAAATATAAAATATCATGCAGTCCATCATCTAATGATGCTCATGATAGCACATGATGGCCCATGCTACCCTACGTAGCAATCGACTGAAGTGACCTGGAACTCCTGTAGTGTGTCTCTGATACCTCGTAGGGAGGTCATCTATCTCTACGTCTAGGATTTCAAGAGTCAAATGCTCTAGGTTCTCCTCTAGATCAATAAGGTGGTCATCACCTCTATGAAAAAATTGAGCTCCAACTCGCCTATCCATCAGGGAGGATCCCTCAAGCTGTGCACCACCAACATCCACATGTAAATTTTTAGGTCTTGTTACTACTCATAAAAGACATAAAATATAAAAATATAAAAAAATGATCAACATTTTAAAGTTTTTCTTATTACCACTATCTCCCCACTGACCACCAAGTGGTAATGGTATATCATGATTGTCTCTGAAGTCGATCCCTACATATGCATAATCCTCTATCATGAGGATCGGGTCACACAGCTAGCGGAAGAAGGAGGCCTTGAATTTCACCTTGGCCCTACCACCTCCTATACGGGCCATGATCTCTACCCACCTCAGCATGTGTGGGTCTTTATCCCTAAGATCTATGAACATCACCTTAGTCCTCATGAGATGTACCCTCTCAAATAATAAGCAAGATAAAATGGACCCATTCCCAAACTGCTTCAGTTCCCCTTGTCGACATTTTGCCAGTTGGTTCTTAAACACATGAAGAAATGATTTTGCCCAGTTGAAAACCATAGGTTCCATAGCTTCCAGTGAATAAAACATATGTTCTCGGGATTCCTGGTGAGCCCCTTGGCTCCCATCCAGCCTCTCCATAGTAAACAAAACAATGCGAAGTGGCACATCCACCACAACCTTGATGGGAATCTTCTTACCTGACATTTTTGTTCCAGGAAGACTATGACAATAAATCAATTCTTGTGTAGTCACATCCCCAAATTAGGAACCAGTTAGATAAATAGGGGCCCCTCTTCTGAACAACCCTATCAAGAAGTAAATGTCTTCCACCTCTATAGTTAGAACATGAGGTCCTACCTCAAAATGCTGCTGCTCTGGATTCCACATATGTAGAATATATTCCAGTAAGTGGGAATGTGAGGCCATACTAGGGGCATGGAATAACTTCATGAGGCCACAACCTCCTAGGGAATCCACACAACCCACGTTTCTTGTGGCATGAGCATCGTCCTCGTCATGTTGTCTTTCTTTCCAAATAACCATTTTTTTGATCAAATGAACCTGCCAAAAACCATTAAAGAGTCATTTAGAAGCATATCCAACAATAAAAATTGCTTGAAATTTTTTATTTTTGTCGGGTCATGTTTTTTTTGAAGCTCACGGTCAGTACCTCCTCTTCCTAGTTAAGACAGAGCGGTTCCACTGCCTGAGTTGAAATGGAAAAAAAACGTGGTTTATATTGGGCACCACCTTTCCCATAAAGGCCAAGTGTGGTGCCCTCCATTGCTCTTTTAGGTTTGACCATTGAGCTCAAAAACTCATCAAAATAAAAAATTGGAAACCATGAAGAGAAAGAGGATGGTTTTAGCTTTCGCCTGAATCCAACGATGTGAAAAATGGACAGTTGATGCTCGCGTAACTCGAGCTGAAGTTTTGGCTCCAAATCTCCCAAAATGCTCTCCAAGTTTTGGTAAATAGTAAATAAGTTGGTTTTTACTATTTAATTAGATTTTATAGCATGGTTTTATGTTTTTTAATGTTTTAAAATCATTTTTTGTAGAAATACTGTTTAATATAGTTCATAAAAGTCATTTTTTTGAATATTTTGGGAAACTAATGGTGGTTTTTAAGTCTTGTAGGGGAAGAAAGAAGTAGTAATGTTTATGGGGAAGTTATTTTTGAATTTTTTGTACTTTTGGAAAATGGGAAAATTCATTGAGCGTTCATTTCAACACTTTGATCGCACTCCCAAAACCCAGTATCAAAGTTTCGATTCTTTTTCCAATTCTTTTCAGGCTCGTAAAAACCATTCATCGTGAAAAGAGACCTAATGGAGTCTCCTTTAAAATCTTTTTGGGCTCCCTAAATATGAAAATATTGTCGACTGCACTTGTCTTCTTCACACTCATTAAATTATTTGAATATTCATCTCTCCAATGGTAGTTTATCTCTTTTTCGGTTTGGATGGACTATTTATGAAAAAGGAACACTCTAGCCAATGATGACTAGAAGAGGTCTCTTGGGTATTAATTTATAATTTTCGGTCCCTAGACACTAAATCATATGAAAAAGGACCCTTTGGAGTCTTCTTTCATATTCATTCAGACTCTCTAAACATGAACGATACTGAGTTAACTTTCATTGGACTCATTAAACTAAACACTGAGAGACCCTTTTTTGGGAATGAACCCCTCCTTTCTCAGGTTCATAAAATTTATGAGAATTGACTTATCTCCAGATAAGCTAAAACAAGTGTTTGATACCCTCTTTGAATCTTAAAAATGAAAAGAAGCACTCATCAATCATGATGGAAAAATTAAGGGAAGGGGATCAATTCATTTTGTAAATAAAATGGCAGTTGTTTGTCACCTTTGAACATGGCACTTATCTGCATTTTATTCAGTCAATTGGGTAAATCAGCTTGTCTCTGAGTTGATCCACTTTCATGAGTCATATCACTCCTTTCCTTCTTTCAAAGAATGCATTGTCCAATGTCATATTATGCTCTTCCTCATTGAGTCAATGTTTCCAAGTATTTTTTCATTCCGCCCGATGTTCAAAGAAAAGTTAGAAGTTTACCTCTGGAGTTAAAACATCCTTTGTGTCAATACTTTTGAGTTAGTTCGATCATTACATTATCTACAACAATCAGAACTTTGTTCCGAGTTTCACGTCATCAATGTCCGATTCATTATGGCCCTCCTTCAATGAGACTATTCCTGTCGACATCAACTCATCATCCAAGAATTAGTATTAGAAAGAAATATAGTACCTTGATATCGGTATGCCTTAATGACAGATTCTCTCTCTCTCGACATAGGTTCATGTCATTGAGCTTTGATCAATATATTCAACTGAGTGTTCGACATCAAATCATCTATTCACACTTAGTAGATTGTACTAGGGTACCTTGGGAATCATTGACATCAATGATGATCTCCCTCACACTTGTTAATGGTTCGCATCATTGATCGGTAATCAAGTGGTTTCCACCATGTTCGACTTCAGATCATTGTAATCACATGGATATAATCATACTTTTTGGAAGACGAGGTGAAGACCCTGGGTATATATTGAAAATAACTCATATCTTTCTCCCCAAGTTGTGATGGAGTATATTGTATGAAGTACCAGCATGGATCCACATTTGTATGGTCATGGCTATGCTCAATTTTGCATCTGTATCACATAGATATACATTGTATATTTGGTATCTATGTCCAATTTTGAGTCCTCTAACACATGGATCTATGTTGTATTCTAGTATCTGTGTTTGTTAATATCTCTCATGGATCTTCCTTGTATTGGTCTGCATTCATGATGAAGACATATTTTCTCATGTGTCAAAACTATTAATGTATTGCAGATGCATGGTTGATGATCTTCGATCAAGATTATTCTTTCCTCAAAATGATAAATTGGCCGTTCAAAGCTCTCGCCTATTGTATCCCTCTAGCCTCATGCTTTGGGGGGGAATATGTTACACCTAAATCTCTTCATCAGCATGTGATGAGATCCCAAACTTCAATATNAATTGTGAAGTGAGAATATTGGTCCAAACATCAAATCTACATATGAAAATCTAGCACCGCCTCTACCCTTTAGTAAAAAATCAGTACCTTCTTCAGCACCGCCTGTATTTTTTTGGTAGTAATCAGTGGCACCACCTTTACCCTTTGTTCAAGAAATGGTTCATCCCTATCACTGCTCCATCTTAGTGAGGAAGAAGCGGTGCCCTCGATAAAACGTGAAAAAGAGAGGTTCTTAGGAAGCTTCTTGAAAGAAGGCGTTGTGGCACCCTTATCCCTACTCACCAGGGTAAGTTGGGCTCGAGATCCATCCTTTGGGGATCTCCTATACACCTGAACCACCAATTTATCAACCATCTCTATCCATCCAAAGCCTATAAAAGAAGGCTCATTCACCATGGTTGAGGAGAGAGTAAAGTTATGTTGTTTCTTTGACATTCTATCCTAAATCAATTAAGTGAGCTTGAGGGAGAAATTTGGAGCTGTTGGGGATGAGATGTTGGCTTTGTGAAGGAGTACATCGACACTAAGACATAGTTTGTAAACTTCTTCTCTATTATTTAATGCAAAATTGGTTCCTTTCCCATAAATTATATTGTGTTATTATCGTAAAATTTACTGTTGAATTCCTTAGTCATCAACATAGAATAGTGGATCATATTCTAGTGCTATTTGATCTTCTTTGTTTTTTTCTTGTGATTATTTAGGTACATCCATGAAGAACCATCATTACAGGAAACACCTATACTATTACATCAAAGATACTGGTTCCATATCTCCACCCATTCTAGGGAATGTCTTTCAATCTTTTTGTGTACCATTTGTTCTAGATTTCAACCATTAATACTAGAGGAACATCTCTTGTCCACAAGAGGTGCAAAATTCCTAGCGATAGTCCTTTAAGAAATCAGGCCCTAACATGAGCTGATCCACCGGGCTATCCCAAGTAATCATCGTTTTACATTTCCTTCCATAGAGTACCTCAAAGGGACTCATCTTGGCAGAAGTCTGGTAACCGTTGTTCTACACAAACTTTGTGAGATGCAGGTAATATTCCCACTTGGTGGGGTTGTTCATGAAATACATCCTAAGAATGTCCTCAACAATCTGGTTTACCCTTTTTTCTGCCCGTCTATCTACAGGTGATAAGCAGTACTAAATTTGAATTGAGTCTCTAATCTGAAGAATAAATATTTCCAAAAGTTTTCGGTAAAATTAGTATCCCGATCTAGGATGATTTCGTTGGGTATCTCATGCAATATAAATATCTCCTTCGAGAAGATATCGACAATGTGTACTTCCTTGTAGGTCGACTTCACTAGAATGTAGTGTGTTGCTTTTGACAATTTGTCAACTACTACAAAGATAGAGTGATTGTTTTTCTTAGGCTTAGGTAGAATGGTGATAAAATCAATACTAATGACTTCCCCCTTCCATTATAGAATGGGTAATGGTTGCAGCAATCCAGAAGGATGATGATGCTTAGCTTTGACTAGCTAGCATTCCTAAAATTTCACGATAAACAACGCAATGTCGGCCTTTAACTTAGGCCAAAAAAAGTGTCTCTTAATGGAGGATATCATATTTTGATATCCTAGACGCCCTGAGTAGGGTGTCTTATGAAATTACATGAGGATTCCAGCTCGAATATCCCCTCCTTCTGGAACATACAATCTCTCCTTGGACCATAGCAATCCTGTTTCGTCTACCTTGTACTATTTTTGTTGTTGAAACAACCTATCCTCTTGGAATTTCTTGAGGATTTATACATAGAAAGGGTTAACTCGGTTAGTCGTTCTAATCATCTCGTGTAAATACGAATCGGTTTGACTTAAAGTCACCTCATATATCATATGATTTTGTCGACTCAAAGCATCAACAATCTTGTTCTCTTTTCCCTTAATATGCTTTAGCTCAAAATGGTACTCGCTAAGGAAGGCCAACCCATTAGAGGAAATTTAGGGTCTAAAATGGGCCTTATAAGAAAATGCGCCAAAAATAAATCTTATGAGTCGGAATTCTAGAACCAATAGAATTTGAATAAAATGAGTCAACCATAATGGTTGAATTGACATATTTGTCATAAAAGAAAATAACTTTTTTTGTTTGCATTTTCGACATATCTCCCTTGTTTTACTCAAATTTCAAGCGGGAGAGCTCGTTGGATGCGGAATTTAATTCCGCATCCAACCCGTAACCACAATGCATACTTTTGATGGACCTTGCTACCCCAAAAATAAGAAATACCTAAAAAAATGTGATGATGATGTCATCATCACATTTTTCAGGTATTTCTTGTTTTTGAGGTAGCGGTGTCCATCAAAAGTATGTAGTGTGGGTACGCGTTGGATTAAGAATTAAATTCCACATCCAACGAGCTCTCTCGCTCATAACTTGAGTAAAAGCACAAGGAGATATGTCAAAAATATGAACACAAAAAGTAGTTTTTTTCATTCTTCCTCCAAAATTAATAACTATTATTTTATTATTTTAAGTATTATTCTATTATTTTCCTTAGGAGGCCCATTTTAGACCTCAAATTTCCTATAATGATTTGGATTTCCTAGCATTCAGATCCAATTGTTCGAATAAATACTTCAAACTCATATTGTCTGTCTTTAGAAGGAATTTCCTTCCCATGAGGTAGTGCCTCCACATCTTCAAAGAGTGGATAATGGAAGCTATCTCAAGATCATGTGTGGGGTAGTTCTTCTCATGTTATTTTAAATTTTTTGATTCATAACAGATCACATAATCATTCTAAAAGAGGACATCTCCAATCCCTTCCTTCCTTGCATCCGTGCAAACACCCATCGGGGTCCGTAATTCATAGTCTCAGTGTGGTCGTCAAAGTTGCTTAAGATTTTGAAAAGTCTCCTCACACTTGGTCATCCATAAGAACTTATTTGCCTTCTTTTGCAAAGCGGTCATGGGACAAGCTATTCTCGAGAATTTCTCAATGAACTTTCGATAATATACAGCCAATCCCAAAAAGGACCTAATGTCGGTGACACTAGTAGGGGTAGTCCAGTCTTCTATGTCTCTAATATTTTTTGGGTACATAACTATTCCTGTCTTGGAGATAATGTTACCTAATTACTGTATCTGTGGTTTGTAAAATCACATTTACTAAACTTGGTGTAAATCTAGTGTTCTTGTAACACTCGTAGTACTATGCGAAGGTGTTCCTCATGTTCCTCCTTACACTTAGAGTAAAATAGGATGTCTTCTATAAAGACCAAACCAAATTTATCGAGATATTTATTGAATATTTTGTTCATCATACACATAAATTTTGTGGTTGCATTGGTCAACTCGAATGGAATTACTACAAACTCGTAGTTCCCATACCTTGTACAAAAGGCGTTTTTGTGGATATCTTAGTCACGAATTTGTACCTAATGGTACCTAGATCATAGGTCAATATTTAAAAATATCTTGGATCCTCCTACCTGATTTAACAAGTCATTGATCCTAGGGAGTGGGTATTGGTTCTTGATAGTCATCTTGTTAAGCTGACGGTAATCAATGCACATTCGCATCATACCATCCTTCTTCGTTACGAAAAGTATCGGTGCTCCCCAAGGGAACAAACTTGGTCGAATATATCCTTTCTCTATCAACTCTTGCAACTACAGTTTGAGTTCCACCAATTCTAGTGCACTCGTACGGTAAGGGGATTTTGAAGCTGGAATTGATCCTGGTGTCAGTTCTATGGAAAAGTCTAGGTCTTGTTTCGGAGGTAATCCATGGATTTCCTCGAGGAAAACATCCTTGAATACTATAAGAATGGGAAATTCCTCTATGTTCTATTCTCTCTCGAACTCTATGCCTCAGATATTCACTGCAAACAACTTGCAGCCTTTCCTAATGCACTTCTTTTCTTGTAAGGAATATATCTTCCTTACATAAACTTTCTTTGGTACTCCTTGAATGTTCACTTGATTACCTTGGCCATATGTACACAAGATCAAATTGTGTAAACAATCAAGCATGACATGGTGTTGTTCCAACAAGTCCGTCTTGATAAGTATATCATATGATCCTAAGGGTAGGATGTTCACGTTTAGTTTTGTAGGAAAACCATTCAGTTTTACCCCACAATCTTTAACTATTTCCGAAACTTTATGTTCCGTTCCTGTGGCTAATTGTACTAGCCAAGATTTATCATGTTTTACTTTGCCTATTTTACATTCATCAACAATTTTAGGTGATGCATAGCTCCAGAAAGCACTGGGGTCAATCGATATTAAAATAGTAGTATTCAATATCTTACCTTATATCTCAACCATGGTATCCCGATGGTCTTCCTCTCGGCCATCCAAGGATGCATAAATCCGTGGTGTCCTAGCTATTTCCTCTATCGTTGGTTCTTCTTGTAAGGTGTGCAAGACCCCATTGGTATTTTTCTTACAATCTTGGGCATAATGAGGCCCATTGCATTTCTAGCATTTGATGTAGTAGGGTAGTATTGACTTCCCCAATTGCTATTGGCTTCTTAACATTTGGAGTTGGTACATATGGCTTTGTACCTAATTTGTTGAAGTTATTGTTCACTGGAAAACTATTGTTTTTTTTATATACATGGGTGGGTTAAAACCCATTTTTTAGTTGTCATTGTTGGAATATAATCCGTCGGCATTATACGTTATTGTCAATATTAGGAATATGAAGAGAATCTCGGATGTGTGATCCCAAGAATCATCGTAGATGTATAAATAAGGGCATTCTATGGAGAAATAATAAGCATTCAGGAGTTATTCCACCTGACAGTGGTATCAAAGCGATTCATAACTCCTGCATGTACAGTCTGCATTCTGCTGCTATCTACACCCTGGGCTTTCTCAATCTACAGATTGCATGCATTGGTGCATGTGTTGGCTACTCTAATGTTGATGAGTGATGTGATAGTATTTCTCTAAGTAAAATGCTTTATCTACTCCGCTCAGCCCCATCCATCCTCTGCATGATTTGATAATCCCTGTGATAGTCCCATTCTCTGCCTTGATCCTATTCTCTGCCTATTATCTATATGCATTCTTTCCACCAGCGTGAAGTGTGAGACTCCCATTGTGGAGACTATCGTGACCTAGTCTGCTTGAAGGTCGATTTTCTTCTAATTCGAATTGATATCTCTTTACATTGGGTACTGTAGCTGCTTTCCACTGCTGAGAACGACCTCAACAACACAACTGGTGAATCATTGTAGAAACGTGGTTGATTAAAGGTGTTAGAGACTTGAGACAGAGATCGTTTATTGCTGATTGGTTTTACATACAGAGATTGTCATTGTATTGCTCAGTTGCGTATTGGCAATAGTCATGAAGATTAGTATCTTGAATATTAACTACTCGTGAAAAGTGATATAGTCTTTCCTGGAGAGTTGCGGCCAGCTTCTGGACTTAGTGTCCTCTATGACTGGAAATTTACCACAGTGCTGCGTGTTGAAATATTGTAACTTCGAAGAATATTCTATATGTATCTTTTTGTGGTCCCCGATGGTCCTACCAGGAGAACCACTTGTATTACATTGTACCTCGATGCTCCTAATCAGAAGATCTAATAAGAGTCATGAGGTAGTCCCCTCTAATTGTAAAGGTGGGTCATTAGCACCCCAGTGTGGTTACTTGAGCCTACATGTGTAACTCGAGCCGATATGATTTAACTAGAGCCTACATGTCAAATGAGTTAACTTAAGTGAAAGGATAAATATAAATAGAGGTGTAGTGCTCCTCATTTTGGATACACACATTCTCACTTGTGTAGCGCATTAGTGGGGAAGAGAAGTAGCTGGAGAAGGAGGAGGATCAGGCTTTGATCTCCTTGCTAGTTTTATCTTTTATCTTTTTGGGAATCTATATTGAGGAAGCTTTTGTTGGGTTTTTCCCTTTAGGGTTTTCCCAGGATAAATCTTTGTGTTCCTTTTTTATGGTTCTGCTTGTCTATCTTTCAGTGATCTTGTTTATATGATTTTGTCATGAAAATGAAATGAAATACTGATGGCTTAGCTAAGCATATGGAAAATTTAACATGGTATCAGAGCTAACCTGAAAAGAAGACATTGTGTAGCTGCAGAAGCTAGGGCTTCTTAATTTTTGGGTCTCTCTCCATAATCCATCAGCAAAAGTATGCTAGGATGACTCTCCATTGAAGGGAACATATTTATGTTGAAGCGGAATTCGATTTCGAGCATTTTCAGTTTTCGATGTGGAATTTAGGGCTTTCTACAGAAGAGAATGTTTGAGTGAGACCAGCATAGGATTTTTCTCCTCATCAAAACTGAATTTTAGAGACCTGGATCAATAAATTTGGTTGGGTGAAACTCTGGGAAAGTCAAACCCTAGTTTGACCCCAAGCTAGAAAAACCCTAAATACTAAAACTGCTATGTTTTGGTACATTTGCTATATTCCGAGATTGGCGAAGGATCAGGGGCTAAAAATTGCGGGGGCCAAAGATAAAATATGGATGAACACTTTATCCAAAATTAACTCTCATATTCGCTGCATTCCAGGAGATATGTTCTCTCCAAGTTAGGGTTCCAGCCTCTTCCATAATTCATCCTTAAACAGGACACATGGGGAGAATTGCAATATATTGGGCTACAGAGGTCCAAATGGAATTCCTGAAGATGTTACAGAAAGGGAATGGAATTTAATTTTGGTGGTCCACATATCAGACTCAAAAGATGAACCAGTGACATGTGGCATGCCGTACAACTTCACTGTTCTAAACAGTCATGTAACAGGTCACCTTGGGAAAAGGATCATAAATCCCAAATGGTGAAACCAATTCTGATTAAAACTGTGGTGTTGGATCAGGGATATGTGAGGTTACCTTAGTAAAAAATTTAAGACACAGAGGAGCATAAATTTTGGATATATCACAGAAACAGTAACAGGAATTTCTGCTGAAGAAATTGGAAAATTAGGGCTTCCTGTTCCGGGAGCTTCCCTCCACTGTTTTCAGAAATGGAGTACATTGGACAAATCCATTTAAAGAGATATATCCAATCAGATCTGAAAGATTCCAAGTTTTTGAAATTAGGGTTTCTATGACAAACCCTAGATCAGCCAGCTCCGGAACCAGGACGGACACCTCAAATCGGTAAGATCTAATTCTTTGCTATGTTCATTTGAGGTTCTCATTTCAAAGTGATCTATGACATCAGCTTGATGATAAGATTCGTGAAGTTGACAAATTCCAATCCTAGAAGTATATGATCTCTCTGAAGAAAATGGATTGGACACCTACATGAGCATAGAGGTTCCAGTTTCAGAGGGAGATGAGGCTAGAAGCCTTTCTCAAGAAGAACTTGGTCAAATCCCAGAAGATCATTGAAGATTCAGTTACGAATCAACTTGTACTACAAGTGTCTTTTCTAAAGACATCAATGAGGTTTGATTCCTTGACCAAGCTATTTGAAGGGAAGAACATAGATCGGAATATGACCTTGAGAAATCAGCTAAAGAATATGAAGATCCAGAATGCAGAGACCATGCAGTCATAAGGATATCTCAAATCAAAGGACAACTTCAAGCGGGGAAAGAAGAAGTGAAGAATGCATAAGTGGTGATGGCCACCTTGAATGGCTTTCCAGAAACATGGAATTCATTCATTCAAGAAATGTGTTCTAGAAGGAAGCAGTTACTTTCAGCAGACTTTGGGAAGAAGAAGAAGCTCATCTCTGAAGATCAAGCTCTCATATTCCAAAGAAGATCCCTCAATCAATGAGGAATATGAAGACCTCAACTCTTGAAGAACTGCTTATCCACCTCAGCATTTGGATAAGAAATGATGCTATCATGAATGAAGAAGATGATGAAGCTGAAGACTCAAGAAGGAGTATACCCATGAAACAAATAAAAGATAAGTATTCAATTTCCATTTCATGATATTTTTTTGTTATACATTTGATTATATTCAGTTGATCTGTTATGCATGATAGATTGTTTGCATTAATGACTGTATACTTCTGATATGCATGTGATGGGTAAGTAGCTCATGGTGCTATACAAATATCCATTGCTACTTATCAAACCTCTTTGCTGACATATTGGATTAGTGCACAATCTCAATAATGTCATGGTGGAGATGGAAGGCATCTAGAAAGTTTATAAATGTTGTATTGACTAAACAATTGCATGATGCATAAGAATTTGTCGTTATGCATATGTTTTATGAAATAGTTCTAACCATGTAACTGATGCATTTGAATTGTAGGAAAGGTCATCTACAACCTCCTACAAGAAAATAAGGATGAGACTTGTTCCGAAGAACAAGTGATGACAATTCAAGATCCACTCCAATAAACATGAATCTAAAGCTCCCAGGGTCAGAGATACCATGACGAAAGAAAGAGCTTCAGAGAGTGGTAGATCCACCTTGAAGGATGAAGACCACCATGGGTACAAGAGATAACTCAAGATGAAGAAAAGAATGTTATGATCAAAGAATAACAGTTGATCATGGGGAATGATGTATACGATATGACAGAACAAGTGTACAAAGCAAGGTTTGTGATTCTCCCCAGAAAGAATAGACTATGAAATGACATACTCTATTGACCAGTATATATCAAGCATAGAACCGCCTGA
>LPNX010271703.1:5859-57792 GCA_001517045.1 Pseudotsuga menziesii | reverse complement strand
GAAGAGGGAAGATGATACTCCACTTCAGGGGGAGTGACTACAGAAAATTATATCTGAGTTCGACATGGTATGACATGATGGATAGCTTTGTGATGGATTAAGACTTTACCAAGAGTAAAGTGGGTTCCAACCTTCAAGGTTGAATGCAGAAGACTAAAATATGTTGATGACCTGAGAAGACAAACTCATAGAAGATGTTGTGATACTAGAATGATAAATGTGGTATCTTCCAAATGGATTCGCAAGATAAGATATGTTACTGATAGAAGTAAGGTAACAGTTGTGGCTAGAGGTTTCTATCAGAAAGAGAGAATTAATTCTGAAGAGACACTTACTCCAGGAAGCAAGGTACATTTCCTTCAAAACTATCATGGTAGTTTCTTCCATGATGAAGTAAAGACAAGCCTTCCTTAATGGTATGATTGAGGAAGAGTTTTACATTGAATAGTCACGAGGATTTGAAGCTGAAGATAGAAGGAATAAAGTATGTAAGTTGAAGAAGGCCACTATGGCCTGAAGCAAGCTCCCAGAGCTTGGTATGGAAGAATAGATAGTTTCCTGATGAGCATGGGCTTTGCCAAGAGTAAATTCGATCCTAACCTTTCCTACAAGGTTGTAGAAGATGTACCTACCATTCTATTACTATATGTGGATGACTTATTCTTGATAGGGAATGAGAAACAGATCATGGAAAGCAAGAAGAAACTAGCAGAAGAATTTGAGATGAAAGACCTTGGGTTAATGCATTATTTCCTAGGTCTGGAAGTATGGAAAAGTTTAGAAGGAATATTTCTCAACCAGGGAAAGTATGTGGTAGAGATATTGAAGAGATTCAATATGTTGAAATGCAAATTCATGGACACACCCATGGACTCCAAACTGAAGCTGTTAGCTGATGACTGATTAGAGTTAGTGGATGTGACTCACTACAGACAAATCATTGGGTCATTGATGTACTTAACAAATACCAGACCAAACATTTGTTTTGCTGTGAACACCTTAAGTCAATATCTTGTTCAACCAAGACGGGTTCACCTAGTAGCTGCAAAACATGTGATGAGATATCTGAAAGGGACTATAGACTTTGGTCTATACTATGATGGTAGCCATGAGTATAGATTGTATGGCTACATAGATCCAGATTGGGCTGGAAGTATCTCAGATAGGAAAATCACATCAGGTACATGCTTTTGTTTGAGGTCTGCTATGAGTTCATGGTTTAGCAGGAAATAGTTCAGTGTTTCTCTTAGCACGGTTGAATCAGAATACATAGTAGATTGCTCTACTAAGTTGTGAATCCATATGGCTTCAGAAGCTGATATTAGGTCTCTTTGACCTGAAGATGGACACAACAATGATTCTATGTGATAACCATAGTTGTGATGTCAAAGAACCCTGTGTTTCACGTAACACGTAGAAATCCGGTATTTCTACATACAAGATAAGATGAAGATAATGATACTGTAGATGCAGATGATGGTGATTTAGTATTTCTATATTGAATATAGAGATGATGATGTTTCAGTATGCCCATATTGAAGATATAGATGATAATGATTTCAGTATTCCCATACTAAAGATATAGATGATATTTCAGTATTTACATACTGTAGATATAGATGATGGTGATTCCGTATTTCTATACTAAATATAGAGATGATGATAATTTTAGTATTTCTATACTGAAGATATAGATGATGATGCTTTTAGTATTCACATACTGGAAATATAGATGGTGATAGATCAGTATTTAGATATTGAAGATGTAGATGATGATGGTTTGGATGATGATGTACTGACGAAGGCTCTGCCTCGAGTAGAGTTCAAAAAATTTCAAGACAAGCTTGGTGTTGTTCAGAAAGACCTTCCTCGAAAGAGGGAGTAGTGATGTTGCAGTGGGATTGTATCATCCTTGGGCATTTTCCCTAAAGTGATCCAGAGACCTCGGTCCTCGAGAATGAAGAGGGATTGTATCATCCTGGGACATCTATCCACAATAGATCCGGTGACCTCGGTCCTTGAGAACATGGTGGGATTGTATCATCCCTGGGCACTTTCCCTAAAGTGATCCGAAGACCTCGGTCTTCGAGAATGAAGAGGGATTGTATCATCCCGGGATATCTGTCCATAATAGATCCGGTGACCTCGGTCCTCGAGAATGTGGTAGGATTGCATCATCCTTGGACATCGTCCTAAAGTGATAGGGAGTGATTATCCCGTAATTGTATTTGGTGACTTAGGTCATCGAGAATGTGGTAGGATTGCATCATCCTTGGACTCAAGTCCTAAAGTGATAAGGAGTGATTATCCCGTAATTGTATCCGGTGACTTCGGTCGTCGATAATGTGGTAGGATTGCATCATCCTTGGACTCAAGTCCTAAAGTGATAGGGAGTGATTATCCCGTAATTGTATCTGGTGACTTCGGTCATCGAGAATGTGGTAGGATTGCATCATCCTTGGACTTAAGTCCTAAAGTGATAGGGAGTGATTATCCTGTAATTGTATCCGGTGACTTTGGTCGTCAAGAATGTGGTAGGATTGCATCGTCCTTGGAATTAGTCCTAAATTGATAGGGACTAAATCTCCCGTAATCAATCCGGTAACTTAGGTTGTCGAGAATGTGGTGGGATTGTATCATCCCTGGACTTTAAGTCCAAAAGTGATCCAAATAATTTTTGTCTTTGAGTTGTGGATTGCAAGTTGTTGCTGCTGATGATGATGTCGTACTGAATCAAAAGATCAGAGTATGATGATGACGCGCTATGATTATGATGTTTCCGATCGAAATATCAGAGTATGATGATGATGTTTCTGATCGAAAGGTCAGAATGTGATGATGATTATGATCGACAGATCAGAATATGATGATGATGATGTTGTTGCTGATCGAAAGGGCAAAGTGTTGATGATGATATTGCTTATCGAGAGATCAAAGTACTGAAGATGTTGCTACTGATCAAAATTTCAAGGTGCTGAAGATGCTGTTGCTGATAGAAAAGTCAAAATGCTGAAGATGTTGGTGATTGAAAGGAAAAAATACTGAAGATGTTGTTGCTGATCGAAAAGTCAAAGTGCTGAAGATGTTACTGATCGAAAGGTAAAAATGCTGAAGATGTTATTGCTGATAGAACAGGAAAAGTGCTGAAGATGTTGTTGATCGAAAGGTTCAAGTGCTGAAGATGTCATTGCTAATTGAAAGATCAAAATGCTGAAGATGTTGCTGATGGTTGAAGATGAAGACTACATGATGTTGAAAAGCTTCCAATGATTTATAGATGTGTTAGCCTGCTGATGTTGATGATTTCCCCTATATCTACTCTTGTTGTTGTTGATGTTGTTGTAGAATACCCTTCTCGTTAAAGGGGAGTGTTGAAATATTGTAACTTCGAAGAATATTCTATATGTATCTTTTTGTGGTCCTCGATGGTCCTACCAGGAGAACCACTTGTATTACATTGTACCTCGATGCTCCTAATCGGAAGATATAATAAGATTCATGAGGTAGTCCCCTCTAATTGTAAAGGTGGGTCATTAGCACCCCAGTGTGGTTACTTGAGCCTACATGTGTAACTCGAGCCGACATGATTTAACTCGAGCCTACATGTCAAATGAGTTAACTTAAGTGAACAGATAAATATAAATAGAGGTGTAGTGCTCCTCATTTGGGATACACACATTCTCACTTGTGTAGTGCATTAATGGAGAAGAGAAGTAGCTGGAGAAGGAGGAGGATCAGGCTTTGATCTCCTTGTTGGTTTTATCTTTTATCTTTTTGGGAATCTATATTGAGGAAGCTTTTGCTGGGTTTTTCCCTTTAGGGTTTTCCCAGGATAAATCTTTGTGTTCCTTTTTTATGGTTGTGCTTGTCTATCTTTCAGTGAACCTATTTATATGCTTTTGTCATGAAAATGAAATGAAATACTGATGTCTTAGCTAAGCATATGAAAAATTTAACACTGCGTGCAATGTAGGTATTGCAAGGAGGAAGTAGCAAAATATAAAATTTAAGCTCCAGCTCGTGTTGGTTTGGTTGCTCCAGTTGATGTGGTTTGTATCCATCTCAAACATCTTTCTTTCAAAGGACAATTTAATTTTTTTGAAGACTGATATATGATGGCCTCTTGCTATGAGTGAATTGCTGCAAGGTGGAGATTTCATCATGGGATACGTTGGAGGTTCCCGGGAGACTATTGATGCGTATTGTTGAAGACTAACTACATATCCATTTTGTGTTAGATTGTTGTATGGACTGCATCTTCCTGTTTTGTTGCGACTGTCTTGAGACTGTGTGGTCACCACCTACATACTAGTGTGACCTTGATAATTTTACATCAATCCAAGAGAAATAAATTGTGTAGAATTCATTGATGACCTTGGCACATCAATAATAGGATTATTGCATTGCAAGAAACTTGCATCAGCCTGCTTTTCTTTGACCTGCGACCTGCTCTGCTTGTGTTGGTGAGAGATTGTTTTCAACTAGTTTGAAGGCCATTGAAAGCATATTTAAAGTTGGTATTGTAGGCTTGAGAGGATTAAGTTTGTATTTCAAAGTTTGTATGACAATAGCAGAGACATTGGCATTGTTGTAAATCTTGAGGAAGGTGGCAAGAGACTTAGACCTGCACCTTTACTCTTTCTTCTTTTTCTCCAATTGTTTTAGTTGCAAGATTCAATCACAGAAGATGCAATCTATAGCATCTGTAGTTGGTGCCACTCTCACTGGCAAAGACACTTATCCAGAATGGTGGAGGAAGATCAAATCTGCCTTCATCTATAATGACCTTTGGGATGGTATTTTCGAAGGCACCACAATAGAGACAGAAGCTGGAGGGCCCATAACCAGAGACCCGGGACCTCCAGAATCTAAGAAAGAGAATGCCATTTGGAAAACAAAAGACAAGAAAGCTTTAGCAGTAATCACTTCCATAGTCAGTGAAGAGGTGAGCCAGCACATATTGCCTGCAAAGTCATGTTTTGAAGCACTAAAAATGTTAAAAGATCTGTATGATTCACACTCTGAAATGGAATTTATTCAACTAATGCTAAAACTATTTAGTTTAGAAGTAAAATAAATTGATCCCATGTTAGTTGCCTCTGAAATCAAAGCTATCATGCACAAGATGCAATCCTCTGGTATGAAACCAGATCTTCCCCTTACAGCATTTGTAAAATCTTTGTATCCTTCTCATTCCAACTATCTTGAGTCGTTGCAAGCAAGCGACAAGTTCAAATCACTGACATTTGACACCCTGGTAGAGAAGATAGCTAACAGAGAGAAAGCTTTTGGTAAGAAGACAACCGAGCATTCTGGAGAATCACTTTGCTTTACTCAAAAAGCAAAGAACCACACCAAATACCAATCCAAAGATCATCCCATAGGAGAAAGAAACAAGAGAGGCAGAGGAAGAAGAAACTTCAGAGGTAGAGGAGGCAGAAACAACTCCAGCAAAAGATCAGATTTGAAGTGCAAGCGTTGTGGAAAGATTGGACACACAGCAGATCAGTGTTGGGCTTTGTGGGACTCCATCAAAGACAGACATAACCAGAAGAAAGATGACAATAAGAACCAAGATGATAGTAAATATTCAGATTCTGCTCATTGTATTGTTGCACATTGTAATGTTGGTATTAATGAAATGACTTCACTTTCATCTTACACATATTGTTGGTTACTTGATACCGATGCAACATCACACATGAATTTTAGAAAAGACTATTTTGAAGAACTTAATGAAACAATAAATGGCATAGTTTACTTTGCAGATAAGTCAAGTCTTAAACCAAGGGAATGGGCACCATTCTGCTGAAGATGCCTGGATTCCCTGATTTCTTGTTGAAGAATGTTCTTTATCTTCCAGAGTTGCAGAGAAGCCTGCTGTCCTTGGTGCAGATTCGACAACAAGGCCATTCCATCAACATGTTTGATGGAATCGTAGAAATAAGAAAGTCCTCTGACAACCAAGTCATCATGACTGGATACAAAGATGGGAAGCTGCTGAAGCAAAATGGTTCATCTGCAAGGGTTCAGAACTATGGCTACCTCTCTCAGCATGGATAAGGTAATTTGTCATCAAGTTTATTGTGGCATGCAAGATTTGGTCATCTGAATTATAACAGTCTTCGTTTGTTGAGAAAGAATGGTGTATTTGGTTTTCCCACCATTCCCAAAGAGAAGAGCAAATGTGATGCATGTATATTAGGGAAACACAGTAATCTACCATTCCATGAATCTAATTTCAGAGCAAGTAGGAAATTAGAATTAGTGCATTCTGATTTATGTGGCCCAATGCCCACTCCTTCTGCCAATGGGAATAAGTATTTTATGAACTTTGTTGATGACTACTCAAGAATGTGCTGGATTTACTCATTAAAGACAAAATCAGAAGCATTTCAAACATTCAAGGACTTTCATGCATTGATAGAAAAACAAGAACAATCTAAAATTGGTACACTTCGTACTGACAATGGGAAAGAATACACTTCAAATGATTTTGAATATTATCTTCGCCAACATGGAATTGCACATCAGACTACAGTTCCCTACAATCCTCAACAAAACGGTGTAGCAAAAAGAATGAACAGAACCATAATGAATATGGTACGCTCAATGATGTTTTTTTAAGAATGTAAAACTAATGTTTTGGGGTGATGCAGTGAAATGTGCAGCCTATTTGAGGAACAAAAGTCCCTCAAATGCTCTTGATAAAAAGACTCCACATGAAATGTGATTTGGCCATATCCCTTCAGTCAGGCATCTCATAGTTTTTGGTTCCACCTGTTATGCCTTGATTCCAAAGGAGCAAAGAAACAAGCTTGGTGCTCGAAACAGAAAATGCATTTTCCTGGGGTACGAAGAAAACTCCAAGGCATACCATCTGTATGATGAGGTAAACAAGAAGTTTGTTATTTCCAGAGATATCATTTTTCTTGAGCCTAATAAAATGAGCAGTCCATTGAGAGACAGCTTGATCGTTTGGAAAAATATCCTCATCCAAAGAAATCTTCTGAAAATGAATATGAAATTCCAAACCTTGAAGGGGGGATTCCTATTCTGGATCAACCTTTGGAATTTCCATATGAAGCACCAACTCCCCCACATGAATAATTTCATGCTACTTCACCTAAACAATAGATTCAACTGGATGATGTGATTGAGAGAATTGGAAGACTCAACCTTGAAGAAAATGAAGCACCGCCAGCTGATCAACCAGGACCATCACGGAAGATTCCTAAATGGGCCACAAAGACACTTGAAAGTGTCTATCTTGATGAAGTTGGAAATATGGGAACGAGAAGTTCAAAAAGACATGAAGATGGAGGAGAAGTAGATAATTTAGGTGATGACATGGATGTATCATTTGATTGTGAATTTAATTTATCTGCTAACTTTGAACCAACTTCCTTTGAATAAGCTTCTACTCGAGTTGAGTGGGAGGAATCTATGCAGAATGAGTATGATGCACTCATGAAGAATGGAACTTGGAAGCTGGTTGACCCTGCAGTTGGAACCAAACCAATTGGCTGCAAGTGGGTTTACAAGAACAAATACATATCAGATGGCTCACTTAACAAGCACAAAACGAGGCTTGTAGCAAAAGGCTATGCACAGAAGGAAGGAATTGACTATGAAGAAACATTTTCTCCTACAGCAAAATGGGCTACCATCTGTACCTTACTTTCTTTAACTGCTCAGAATGGGTGGAAAGTTCATCAGATGGATGTGCAGACTGCTTTCTTGAATGGAGACTTGAAAGAGAATGTCTTCATGTCTCAGCCAGAAGGCTTTGTTGTGAAAGGAAAAGAACAAAAGGTATGCAAGCTTGTCAAATCCTTGTATGGCCTGAAACAAGCGCCTCGCGCATGCTATGAAAAATTAACCGAGCATCTTTTGAAGTTAAATTTCAAACATTTTGATCTTGATGATGCAACACTATTTATAAAGAAAGTTGGAAGATCTGTTGTGTATCTTGTGGTGTACGTAGATGATCTTTTGATGACAGGGAACAATGAGAGCTATATAGCATCCATAAAGAAAGATTTGAAAAAGATCTTTGAAATGACAGATATGGGACACCTCCACTATTACTTAGGAATTGAAGTCACTCAACATCCTAAGTACATACTCATATCTCAGAAAAAATATGTTGGAGAACTACTAGACAAATTTTGCATGAAAGAATGAAACCCTATCTCTACTCCAATGGAATAGAAAATGAAGCTCACATCAAGCAAAGGAAAAGAATTTGAGGATGTGACCAAGTATCAACAACTTGTAGGAAGACTTATCTACCTTAAAACAACTAGACCAGATATTTCTTATGTTGTTGGCATACTTTCAAGGTTCATGCATAAACCTTGTGAAGGACACTGGTCAGCTGCAAAAAGAGTTCTAAGATACTTGAAGGGGACTCAAGACGTTGGACTCAAGTACTCTAAGGTGGATGTATTCAAACTTATTGGGTACTTAGACTCGGATTTTGATGGCGATAAGGAGACAGGAGTATCAAATTCTGGATACACTATCAGTCTTGGATCAGCAGGTGTCTCATGGAGATCACACAAACAGTCAGTTCCAACAGATTCAACAACAGAAGAAGAATATGTGGCTGCAGCTGAAGCAATGAAAGAAATAGTATGGCTCAGGAAGATACTTGAAGATTTGCAAGAAAAACAAGAGAACTTCACTCCATTATTCATCAACAATACTTCTGCAATCAAGCTGGCTAAGAATCCCAGATTCCATGATCGAACCAAACACATCAACACAAAGTATCATTTGATTCGACATCATGTAGATGCCAAGACAGTCCATCTTCGACATTGTTCCACAAATGATCAAGTTGCAGACATCTTCACCAAAGCGCTTGGACGAGAAAAGTTTGAAAGATTCAGAAACATGCTTGGACTTACTAACACCCCTTCAGATTAAGGGGGGGATTGTTGGAATATAATCCGTCGGGATTATACGTTATTGTAAATATTAGGAATATGAAGAGACTCTCAGATTTGTGATCCCAAGAGTCATCATAGATGTATAAATAAAGGCATTCTATGGAGAAATAATAAGCATTCGGGAGTTATTCCACCTGACAGTCATAGAAGTTCTTGGACTTGTCTCTGTTTCTGTTCATGCTCTCTTGTCTTACCTACACATGCTCATAGCAAATCCTAGATTTGTACAGTGTGGTGACCAAGGTTTTAGGCATGTCCAACTCAATCCTTTCTCGAAAGTTGGGAGGAAGACATCCTAAAAACAACTAGATTTTTACATTTTCATCCTTGATGTATGGTACATAATGTAACATATCTAAAAATCTGTTAATAAGAGAATCCATATTCATGGATCCCATACGTAACTCATGAAACTCTTTCACTTTTCTGTCGAAGAATCTTTCCGACATATATTTTTCTTGAAAGATCTTGCAGAAATTACTCCGGCATATTTCTCTTACCTCATATTTATTGGTATGCTTCAAGTCTCTCGACCATCTTGATGCTTTTCTATTTAAATTATAGATGGTTAGTCGAGCCTTCATTTTGCTAGAGTAGTTATGAACTCAAAAATATTTGCTCATACCCAACAATCATTCTTCATCTTTCTCCCCCGTGTTCACTTCTCCTTCATAGGTTGGGCCTCTTATTTTTATGAACTCCCTTTGGAGATTGTCATCACTTCTTTATTTCTTTATGCATGGAGAAAGAGAGTCATCACTGGAAGGACGTTATAATCTCCTTTTGGAGGTTCAGGGGTATGTTCCTCTTTTCCTTCTTCTCTTTTCATACTGGGTCGTTTATGATAAGGTTCCTTCTTGAACATGTTTGTGGAATGAATGGGTTTTCCCACTGGGCTTCCTCCCGTCATGTTTCACAGCAATGCTTCATCAATTGCTTGTTGTTCCTTTCTTTCATTCAAACTATTCTCTCTGAGGCTTTGCAAGTCTGCTTGAAGAATTTGTATGGTTTTCATCAAATCAGAATTTAGATCCACCACCATTTCTTCTTTCTAGGTGGGGGTATTCAATTTCCATTGTCGACTCTCATCCTCTTCAGTGTTCATGATCTTAAGTGTTCTTTTAAAATTCTTGAAATTGCAAATTTTTAATAACAGGAAAAATTTTGGTTAGTTAACAAAATTTAAAACGTACTTTATTTTCCTTACAATGAATGTCCGGTACTCCCATTTGGTCTCTAAGTGTTGAAACTGGGCTCTGATAGCACTTGTAATGTCCCCAAAAATTGAAAAAAAAAATTATTAGGCTAGTCAAAACTACCTATACTGGACATTATTTGAACTTGCGGAATGTGTTGTACTCTATTTATACTGTTGTATCATCGTAAGTTGTCCTTACATCCTGCTTCCATATTTTCAGTTGTGATTATTACTGTATTTACTTATGTTGTGATAATGTTGATTACTATGTTGTTCTATGGTTATGCATTGATGTGTAAGTTCGTTATTTTATTACATACTTCATTGATTATAACATGTGCTTACTATCGTATACATGATTCTAACTAACTTTCTCCTTGGAAACAAAGGGGTGGACTGGAGGAACTAGTTTCATTTGTAACCATCTGAGAGGTAACAGTTTCTACTTGTCACATCGGGCTTACTTAATTCTGACGAGCTAGTGCATTTATGTCTCCTTTGCGTGCATGTGAACTTGGAGATGGAAAACTTGTTCATAAAGCTTAACGGACAATGCTGACCGTTTTTGTCACTAGCACTCACCTTTGTAGCCCTATCCTAATGACATTTCATTAATTGTTATTATTATCATTACGTAATTTAGGATAGTGACATGGTCACTATCATACTTATCATTTATATGACACTTAACTCCTACGATATTAAGTCTTATAAAGTTGTTTTATGCTTAACCTATTCTTAGTGCAGAGTTTTTAAATATGGTTCTTATGGTTGGAAAAAGAGATTTGTGAAAAAAATTAGTCTAGAGTATTCCATGGCATATTCCATATGCCATGGACATATGGTTGAGGCCTAAGTAAAACGATGCACAATATGGGGTTTATGCATTTGGAAACAAGGTTTGATATACCGACCAAAACTATAGGAAACATGGGTTTTGTAAACGTTGATGGAGGCCAGGGTGGTGACATCAATGCACCTTGGGATGTGTGGCAACCGAGCTTAGGGCTTGGCCCAAGCAATAGTGTGGGTCATCCGTAGCCTTGTTTCTAGTGCTCTACTCCTGTGCAGTGTGAAGGAATGTGATTTCGATGGCTTGACAGGTATGTGGATGTTCCATTTTATTAGCATCATTTGTTGATTTGGTTTGGATATTAAACATAGTTCTCATCATGGATTTGCTTTGTTGTAGGTTTGTAGGAGTGGCGAGAATATGCATGGGTCGTAGCTCAAGGACAAGGCTGTGGGAAAATCCATACCCATTCAGGTAAGCCTGTTGTACAAGTTTTTACATGTTCCCTCATTGCTTCATGGTATGACATAGTTTGTTGCTCGTCGTGGGTTTGGATTATTTTTCTCTGGTTTCAAATGGTTGCGTTTTGGGATGAGGTTTGACTGTAACTTAATGGCATTGTATTTTGTAATGCAATAGGCTTGGGGTTTTTCTTGTTGGGGTTTTAAATGCCTTCGGTCCTGAACTTTAAATGTATTTGTATTTATTATTGCATACTCTGTGCAATGAAAAGGGCCTAGGTAACTCTCGACATGATCTGTGTATCTATAATAATAAAAATTATTATGTTATTGACGGCAGCACCATTGCTTGGAATTGTGCAATGGCTGGGTTTGAACAACTGTGAGACTCCTTAATGACTTTCTAATGACTGTGTTTATATATACATGTTGTGTTGAGTTCTATGGTTGTTATTCCTATTGGACAATGTGGTTTCGCAAACATTGCTTGGATTAGTTGTATGGGTGAATGCGTGACAGCGTTATGGATTTGGGGCCATGTCGTATATGGCATTGGATTTTCCCTCCGTGGTAGCTGCGATAGTGTATTGGGTTCATACTTACTATTTATGTTTATGATATGTATTTAAAGATATAAGGGCGAACTGTGGGTGTAACCCTTCGTTGGAAAACATCGTTGTTGTTATTTCGTTGATAAGGTTTACAGCATTGGTAATTTTTATTGAATGTTCGATTATGTATGAGGCCGAGGCCATATATTACAGTGTGGATATTTTATTGGGTCTTTTCAACCTCTGTGTAAAGAATTTATGATTGATTTAATACATCCTGCGTATATGTAATATACCGTGGTTTTGTTAATATAAAAAGACCCTACATGAATCGATCCTCGGTTGTTTATGGTGATGAGAGTCTAAACTTATATGGATGTGATTTGGGCTTAAATGCCCACAGGAATCGATCCTGTGACATCTGTGCAATTATATTTATATTTCTATTACATGCTGTGCATATCATTATGGTTGATTTTATGCATTGGGATTTTGTTATGGCATACAATTATTTAATGTGATTCGTAGATATTTAAGGGTTAGCTTATTTAAACTTGCAATGGATTTATCATGTGGATAATTTGTTTATTGTATTACGCTTTTTTGGAAGTAGTTGGTAGAAATAAATAGTGGACCATTAGATGGTCTCGATACCTTGTATGTAGCTTTGTTTTATGATAATATTTTATTAATGAAGAATATTAATTTTTATCCTTGTTCTTAGTAGGAATATGTTTATATAGACCCTGAGAGGTCTTCACTGGTTTTTATCTTACCTTTAATATGTTGAATCTATGATTATTCCTAAATATAGAATACTGAGTTTATAATATTGCTTAGTTAGATTATGGTTTTGTTTAAACTTGATATTTATATAATTATTTATGTACTAGGTTCTGCTTACTGTACTGTATTTTATATTTAGGTTCTGCTTGAAGCGTAAATTTGAACTAGTCTTTCACTCCTAAACATATCTCTGCTGGCAATATGAATTATTTCAGAAGAGTTCATAGGATCATAAACATAAAGGAACTGATAGAATAATTTCTAGGTATTAGGAAAACAAAGTGTATGCAGTAAATAAATGCAGAACTAGATATAACAGAGGTAAACCCTAACTATTTCTTAAACAAGAATAAATTTTCAAATATAGGGTTTATAGTAAAATGCAAACCCTTAAATATTGTGATAGGAAAACCATGGTAAAAATAGGGTTAGAATATAACATAAATAATTGCATACTCTAACCAGCAATTATTCTAGATAATGAAATAGTTAGTCAATATCTTCATACCTAAAAGGTGCAGCTATTCCAATGGTTGAAACCTACACACTCAATTACCAAGCATTAACAATTCATAGGCAGATCTGACCATTGTATAGATGAGCGAATCACTTGGGAACTACCACGTTCCACCCAACCATGACCCAAAACCATTCCTAGTTTTAATCCGGATCCCCCCGAGCTGGTTCCAACATGCAAGTAGCTTTAAAGCTCCTAAGGTAAGGCTTCCCCAACTGGTGTATCAGATCTGGATCAGTTCTCATTTTTCCTCTTAGGAAAAATGTTCTCCAAGAAATCTCTTGAGAATATTAAGAAATGATAATGACACCAAAAAGATGGAAGAGATCCCCAAGCCTCTCTTTGGCTTGGGACTTTATAGACATACCTTTCAGTCAAAGGTGCAGTTAAATCAAGAATCATTTGATTTCTTGATTTAACCATTTTTTATTTAATTTAGGTACTTTTAATAGTTTAACTTAGGAATTTTTAACTAGTTCCTAATTGGAATTTTGTAGGTATTATAATATTTAATTTTCTCTTAGTACTAATAATAATAGATCAAGCTTTTCCTTTTTTCTTACATTATTAATATTATTACTATCCTTATTATTTATACATACCATGTACAAAATATATAATATTATATTATTGGTTAACATTTGTCTTAGGGCTTCACATATTGTGATCCCTAAACTTGTGACACTTTCTTCATTAAGGTCATTAGGTAGATGGTTAGGTCTACTAGGCTAGGTAACTCTAAACATCCTTGCATGGTGAATTCCCTCATATAACATGGTAATTCTTCAGTACTTGATGAGAATATAGAAATTTGAAATTTCATTTAATCAATTATAACTAAGTTAGATGAGATCAATATTTTTCTCGAGTCTTTTTCACTCAACATAATTAATTCTTTTCAGTAACTCCTAGTGCTTATCCAAATCGCATACTCAACGCTATAAACAGGGAGTTACAAACTTAGTGCAATTCCAGAGCTCTTCGCTCAACACTAATGCTAGGATGTACTTGTAGGATACACCTAGGGATACAATGGCAAAGGATCCGATGTTCCAGATATTATGCACAACATCAACATGGAAGGCTCCAGGGCTTATTCCCAACACTTCCGAATTATCTTTTCATATGTTCCAGAGCTTCACGCTCAACAAAAATTTCTCAAAACTCATGTTCTCTAGATCTCTCGCTTAACACAAATATAATTACTCATGTTCTCCAGAGCTTCTCGCCCAACACAAAACACCAATTTATCCTTGTGCTCCAGAGCTCCTCGCTCAACACAAAACAACTCATCAACCATGTGCTTTAGGGTCCACGCCCAACACAAACAAAAATATATATATCATATGCAATTGGGTTATGCCCAATATATCAAACAAATCATCATGTTCATATGTAGTGGGGTCTTTGACCCAATATATCAAAATAAAACAACAAGGTAACATCACAATTAATGGGGCTCATGCCCATAAGTGACAGGTCCAAAATTCAGGATATTATAGTCACAGACATAAAGAGAACCTCATGTGGATGTTATTGTTTGGGATTTGCCATGATATCATGGTTTAGCAAAAAACAATCAAGTGTTTCTCTCAGCACGACTGAAGCAGAGCATATCACATCTTGCTCCGCTAGTTGTGAATCCATATGGCTTAGGAAGATGATGTCAGGTCTATTTGACATGGATTTGGATACCACCGTGATTCTATGTGACAATCAAAGTTGTCTAAAGATGACAGAGGATCCTATGTCCCATGATAAATAAAAGCACATAGAAATGTGATATTTATACATAAGGGATATGGTACAAAAAGGCTCTATAAAACTCTAGTATTTGAATACTGATGAGCAAGTTGTTGATGTGTTGACCAAGCCTCTATCTTGAGTAAAGTTTGAATACTTCCATGACCAGCTTGGTGTAGTCTAAAAATACTTTCCTCACAAGGAGGAACAATGATGATATAGATCCATCCTCATAAGGAAGAACATTCATGATGATGATACAAAATTTCCTCGTAGGAGGAACGATGAAGATATGGACCCTTCTCGGAAAGGTGGAACAGTTCAAAGATATGAACCCTGCTCAAAAATAGGGAGAGTAGGTTGATGATATGGATACTCCCTGGAAAGGGGGAGTGATGATGAGACTTCCATTAATGATGGGATTGCATTGATACTCTAGTACAAAAACAGGCCAAGTGTGCTTGCACATGCTGATGAGGTCTGACATTCACTTGTGGAAAATAGTATACTCTTTTGAGGATGGCCTTGCAGATAATAACACTATGCTCTTGATATTGGTATTAGATCTTACCAGCTAAACATGGTCCTCCGGATGATACTCTCGCATGGAGAGTGCACCTAGATTCATTTGTAGATGTCGTAGAATAACACTCGCTTAGGAGTGGTCCTAGATTTAGAGTTGAGGATGCTCTACAATGAGTCTTACGGACGACAGGTCCTGCATTTAGGTGTGGACAAGATCTGCAGTTGCAGAAGATACTATTGCTTGGAGAGTCTACCTCCATTCATTTGTAGATGTCGTAGAATAACACTCGCTTAGGAGTGGTCCTAGATTTGAATATGGGGCATTAGAGGAAATTTCAATTTAAAATGGGCCTTCCAAAAATAATAAAAATTCTATGTCATCATGTATTATCCAATCAAAATGCCTTAAAATTCAAAAGGAGCGCCTATTAAACAAATTTTTAATATAAATTTGGGGATAGGTATCATAAAAAAACTACTTTTTTTGTTCGTATTTTCGACATATCTCCCTGTGTGTTTACTCAAATTTCGATCGGGAGAGCTCATTGGATGTGGAATTCAATTCCCCATCTAACAAGTACCCACTTGGAATACTTTTGATGGGCCCCACTACCCCAAAAACAAGAAATACCTAAAAAACGTGATGATGATGTCGTCATCACGTTTTTTCATGTATTTCTTGTTTTTGGGGTAGCGGGGCCCATCAAAAGTATGCCGAGTGGGTAATCGTTGGATTCGGAATTTAATTCCCCATCCAACAAATTATCCCGATCAAAATTTGAGTAAAAGAACAGGAAGATATATCAAAAATACGAAGAGNTTTCTTCCTCCAAAATTAATAAATATTATTTTATTATTTTAACTATTATTTTATTAATTTTCCTTAGGAAGCCCATTTTGAGTTGAAATTTCCTCTAATTATTTTCTATGATTAGTCCTTATGGACGACAGGTCCTGCATTCAGTTACGAACGAGATCTGTAGTTGTAGAAAATACTCTCGCATGGATAGTGTTCCTACATTCATATGTAGATTTCGTAGTATAACACTCACTTGGAGTGGTACTATCCTTAACAAGATGAGGATGGTTTACGTTGAGTCTTGCATTCAGTTGTAGGTGATAGTTCCTCTGCCATTCATCTCCAGATGAGATCTACAATCATTTGTAGACGATATGGTCCTGTATTCATTTGTGGAAGATCTAGCTGGTCGATACTATGGACCCTCCTTGTTATGGGGGAGTATGCTAGTGAGGATTTCTTCATCCTTTGACTTATGTCCTAAATTGATAGGGATTGATCATCCCGTAAAGAGATCCTATGTACTACAAGTAGTGTTTCAGAAAAGGATCAAGAAGTTTGAAGTGTTGCTGCAAGGGATCAAGAATATTGAAGTGCTACTGCAAAGGATAAAAAAAATCGAAGTGTTGTTGCAAAGGATCAAGAAGATCGAAGTGTTCCTACAAAGGATCGAGAAGATCGAAGTGATTCTGCAAAGGATCGAGAAGATCAAAGTGTTGCTGCAAAGTATCAAGAAGATCGAAGTATTGCTACAAGGGATTGAAAGATTGAAGTGTTGTTGTAGAGGATCAAGTGATCGAGTGTTGCACAAAATGAAGACTCATTGTTGTAGAAAATGATGTTCCAGTACTAATGATGTTGAAGATATTCCAGTAACAATTACAATTGTTGATGATTTTTGAAAACTTCATATAACATATAGATGTATTACCTTGATACTGCTGAAGATGCTCTCTCTCATTACTCCTATAGTTGATGATATTGTTTTCATTAGAATACCCTTCTCATTAAGGGGGAGTGTTGAAACATTGTAACTTCGAAGACTATTCTAAATGTATTTTACTCATGTACCCCAAGGGAGATGCCTTATTCCTCTATTTATATGTTACTATTATATTTGCAGTCATCATAGAGTCATGAGATAATCCTCCATTGTAATTCAGGTCAATAGTAGCCTAATGAATATAATCTAATATTTTTTGAGATTTTCTAGGTGAAGTCGACCAAGTCAGTTTAGTGTGGCCGACTTGTTAGGTTAAATGTTAAGTGACAAAAAGAGTATAAATAGAGAATTCATGTTACTCATTTGAACACAGACTCACACATGTGTATTGCACATAAGAGAGAGAGAGAGAGAGAGAGAGAGAGAGAGAGAGAGAGAGAGACTACTAGTAAGGAGGAGGATTATCTATTTTGGGGTTTTATCTTATACATCTTATACAAATAGATTTTTGTTGGGTTTTCTTACCCTTGAGAGTTTCCGAGGATAAATCTGTGTCTATCTTGTGGTTGTGTTTCTTTCAGTCATTCTTCGTGTGCTACCATTGTGAATTTGGATTAACCCCTAATGATATCTAGCTAAGCATATGAAATATTCACACATATCATGTACTACATAATTTTTCTCATGCTACTTCAATTTTTTGATTCATAATAAATCACATGACTCTCCTCTGTCAAAACCCCTCCCAAACCATGTTTACTTGTGTCGGTGCACAGCACAATGTATTTATTTGGATCAACAATTATAAATTTAGGTATTGTTGTTAGTAAATCTTTCAATTGATAAAGTCTACCTTGACATTGTTTACTCCATACAAATCGAACACTTTTCTTTTGAAGGGTTGTTATAGGGTGAGTTATTCTGGAAAAAATCTCTATAAATATGTGATAATATCCTATTAACCCCATGAATGATTCGATATCATTTACCTCCTTTGGTACTCGCCATTCTATAATAGCCTTGATTTTAGGATGATCAACTGCTACACCTTGTTCTGAAATGATATGTCCCAAATATTGGACTCCCCTTTTATAAAAATCACATTTTCTATGTTTTGCATATAGCTGATGTTCATCAAAATTTGTGAAACTTTTTGTAAATGTTAGTCATGTTCTTCCTCATTCTTTGAATATATTAAGATACCATCAAAGAATACTAGGACAAATTTATCCAAAAATTTACTTAGCACATTATTCATTATATTCATAAATGTTGCACGACCATTAGTTAGTCCAAAAAGCATTACCACAAATTCATAATTTCCATATCTTATTTAAAACGCAGTTTTATGGATATCCTCTTCTTTAGCTCGTACTTGATGATACCCTGACCTAAGGTCATTTTTTTAGAATATTTTGGCTCCATTGATCTGATCAAACAAATCATTGATTCTCGGTAATGGATATTTGTTTTTAATTTTCATGTTTTTAGTTGTTTGTAAACTATGCACGTTCTAAAAGTATTGTCTTTCTTTCTAACAAACAGATTTTGTGTTCCCTAGGGTTATACACTAGGTCAAATGTACTTCTTGTCAAGTAACTTAGGTATTTTCATTCTTCGCTCCACTAGTTCTGGAATACTCATACGGTAAGGAGATCGTGATATAGGTGTTGATCCTAGAATCAAATCTATAGTAAAGAACAAATCTCTCTTAGGAGGTAATCTTGGTATCTTGTCAAGAAACGCATCCTGAGATTCTTTAAGAATAGGAAATTTATCCACTGTTCTTTTTAAGTTCTCGGGTTCATTCTGTATTATTTTGATTGAATAAAGTTTGCGTCCTTTACTAATACACTTTTTTATTTGCATAGCTAAAATTTGTCGTATAGATATAGGTCTGTAGATTCCTTTTATGTATGATATATGCCCTTTTCGTCCATACAATCAAAACTTTTATGTAAACAAATGATGATGGTTTTATGAGACTCTAATCAATCCATGACAATCCATGCCTATCAAGATGTCATAGGATCCTAAAGGAAGTATGTTTAAGTTCAATGTTGTATGCATCTCATTAAAACTCAGTTTACAATATTTTACCAATTATATAACTTTGAGTCTTTACTCCTATTGCTAGGTGTAACAATCATTCATTTGTTTTGTTCTTCCTTTACAAGTTTACTTTTCTAAACTACTCTTAGTGAAATGTAACTTTAATTGGCTCTTGAATCAATAAGAATGGAAACATATGTGTTTAGAATGTTACATTCTACTACCAACATGGCAGTTTGATGATCTAGATGCCGATCTTCCAAAGCAACATTGATTTTGGGTATATTTATTATTATATTATTGACCGTAGAAGATTATTGCAACATGTTTAAGGGGGGATTTTTTCTGTTAGGATTATGAGGTCGGTTTCTGTATAAATGAGGTCCATTACAACCCCAACATTTGATTTCATTTGCATGGTTGTTCCATTGTTTGTGGTTGAACCTGACCTATTATAGTTTTTATATGTATAGCTTCTTGTTCCTTTTCTAAAATGGCAAGGTTTAAATCCTTTCTTGCGGTGATCTTTTTTTTCATTCTTTTTATTTTGCCACATTCTATTTAACTCGTATCTTTGTTTAAACAGTTCGGGTAGCATGGTTTATCCTTTCTAATCATGGTTTATCCTTCCTAATCGCTTCGTCTATAGTTTTTGACATGTCAAATTCAATCTTATCTTTGTAAGCTGGAGTTAAACAACTTATAAACCGATTCATTTTTTATTTTTCATCCTTCGGTTATGGTATCTAACGTTGTAAATTCACAAGCTTAGTTATGAATTCCTTCGTAGTTAACTTTCCCAAGGATTTTTCATCATGATATCGTTATGACATGTATTTATTTTTAAATAATTAACTCCTTACTGCGTATTTATCTACGCTCTTTGCTTCCTAGAGAATAGCAACTTTTCCACTTAGCTAGAAAATAGCGAATGGTTCCTTCAAATTGTCATCATAACTCTACACTTTAAAATATCATTTTATGTTAAGCAACCAAGCTTTAGAAGCCTCTTTAGATCCCCCGTCGAACATCATCTTAGTTTATTAAATTCTCCTTGTAATTCCACACTTCTTCCTTTTTGTTTCTTGTAATTTCTTTCATCATCTTTCTTTAACCCCCTAGTGTTTAATTGAAGATTGTTTTTGGTTTCCTCAATGTTGTATCTTTTAGTATTTTCTTTTCTCTTATTTCTTGTACTACAAGAGTTTTGACCATTATTTTTCTATGGTGCTTGGTCTCTTAAGCTCTTAAAAATTAGATTATTTGTTTAAAAATTAGGTTATTTATCTCTTCCTCATAGAAGCTTTCATTTTTCAATATTGACATTCTTTCAGATATAGGTTCTCCTTCCATGATTTGTCCTGGTTCAACCATCCATAAGTCTTTATGCAACACGTGTTGGTTTGGTTATTTCGTAAATTATATTTTAGTTATTTATAAAAGAAATTATATTTACTTTTTTTTTTTTTTCAATGTGGTTCACGCGTCGGGGCTACATCCATGGAATAATTTCTGGCGGACCCACCCGAAGGGGCCTCACACCCGCGGCCGCTGCGTGCCTAACCCCAAGAGAGTCGATAAGAATGGATCCCGCGACCTCACATGCTGGAAGGCCTAACTACGAGTACTCGACCGATTGAGCTAAAGTTGTACTCCACTCAACTATGTGGAAGCTTCTGCACAACCTCTATATCGCTCTACAGCTCGGTTCCACATGCCTATCTCGTGAAGATTGCAAAATGACTCGTTTCTCTGGTATAGGGTTTCAGTTTATCATTTCGCAAGCTAAGATTGTTTTGCAGATCCTTCTTGGCATAATGAGGATTCAGTTTCAGTTTACCATTTCGCATGCGAATGTTATTTTTTAGTGTCTTCATGGCACAATGAGGATACGATTAAGGGGTAATCGTTATCATTCCACTATTACAGAGATTTTCATTATTATGACGCACGAATGGTTTGGTGGAGTAAATTCTCTCACCCTAACCTTAGTTTTTCTCTCTGCGACTATTTGATGATGGTCAAGAGTAAGACAATGCACGCTCATACTGGTGTTGTCACCTTCGATTTTTTGTAACTTCGACTCTGCACTCTCTACAATTATGTTAAAAAATGTGAAGGTTGTCATAAATTCAACTTGGAAGGTAAGCCCCTCTTCAACTCTCTTCGTATTAACTAAATGAAATGCATAATCCACTGTTTTTACTGAATATTGTTTTCTTGTTGCAGGTAATGTTGGCTTCGGCTGAATGGTCACAAGAACCCCACAGCTCAACCCTATCGTGGTAAGCCTTCTTTCTTAGCTCCTTTCACCGCTATATGGGGAAAATTAAACAAGGAAAGTTGGTTTCTTCTTCAAGAAACTCTCTCGTTTTTTATTGTGATGGCCTCCCTAAGTGCGTAGGTTGGGAAAGAGTGTGTTAAGGGTTATACTCTATTTTATTTTATATTTTAAAAGAAAACAACTTAAGGTTGTTATCATGGTTGGTTAATGGTACTCCCGTTTTTATTTTCAAAGAATTGCAGAGTTGTTCTTTTCTTTTTGGCTACTATTGACTCTGTTGGAAAAAGGTAATTGACTGTTAAATCTTCTTTATTTGCGTGTGGTTAAATTATTTAACAAAGTCCACCGAAGGACTATAGCCTTTCCTCGACAGAGGTTTATTTAAAAGGATATAACCCTTGTATGATTACCTTGGCCATACCTCATGAATATTATATTGTAATTGGAATGGAATACAAATATCTTAATGAAATGATTTAGGGTTTATATTTATAAATGTTCTATAATTTAATTAAGGGTTACTATCTTATTTCCTCAATTAGTTATTAGTCTAGGGAGAGTTTTTAGAGTTTTTACTTGGAATTATCCTTCTCTTTCTTAATATCAATTTTCCAGTTAGATTTTATCATAATTTTCCGAGTTTAGAGTGAATGGAAACTTAAATACCTAGTGCTATATTTTGGTTAACAAAACCTAAATTTTAAAAAACCATTTCATATTTGCACATATTCATCATTTTCTACATTTACTCAATGATGAATAATGGACTAGTTATAATTACAATTGTATTAATCAAAATTAGAAATAAAACTTAACTTTTCTCAAGAAATCATTACCAAAGAGTATTGATCAAAATTAGAAATAACACTTAACTTTTCTCAAGAAATCATTCCCACATAGTATTGAAATACAAATATAATGAGGCCATTATCTAATATTTTTTCAACATTCTTAACCTTTAATCATGTTTTCTCATCTATAATAAACAAAAGTACTACAATCCAAAGTTCTATAATATACTAGCATTAGGTAAAGATGAGCATATATGAATGTCTTTTGAAACTAGAAATTGTTTCAATTTGCAAGTTTTCCATCCCTTTCTCATAACCGAAGTTTGTGTTTTGCCACCAGTCATTAGTCAAAGAGAGTTACTTACATAACACGTTCTTATTTCATATACTCACTCTTTTTAAGTGGAGCTCTGTGTTATTTTTCATAACCTAATTTAGAGCCTACCATTTTTCTCGTGTTCTCTCTCATATCTATTCTCTTATGGGTCAGTGCAAAAAGATGAGGGACCTTTTAGATGCAATCCTAGTTTTCAAAAACATGATCACATTACCAAAAAATACAACACGTTTCTGCTACATAGCACTTGCTATGGTTCAACCCGAGCCTCACATGCCATGCAACATGTAGGATAGGAAATGATATCGCGCACGTGTTATATAACTACAAAACTTGTATGTGATGTGCAGTTCTAAAATGCGTACGCCATTTGTAAAACTAAAATTAATTTATATAGACAAGCCCAAAACCCACGGCCTATTCTACCCATGAGGAACACGAAACTGGGAGCGATTTGGAGCGTTTTGGAGCGAATTGAATGTCTGGGATTGTTGGAGGAGCTGATTTAGTAGGAGAGGAGCAAATTTCACTGGTGAATTATCATTTAACCATCTAACTAGGTAATTCAATCACCCAAAGCATTCTTTTTTGTTAATTTTAAACCTAGAATATTGTTTTTTAATAGAATAAAACAACCAAATTTTGTATTATTTAGCAAATTGGAAATAACTCACTCACTAATTAAATTCCCATCTCCCTCAACCAAGATGAGTGAATAACTACAATGAATTCATTTCCAAGAACTCAAAAATTCCTAATGCAACCAAAAATTGAAAAATTTAGAACTCCTCCCTTTATACAATGTATCCATCCACCTAAAACCCAAATTGCCAACCCTCAGAGGACATTTCCCCATGATACTAATTGAATAACTTTCCTTGGAAATGGCCATAACAAGATGAAAAGCATGTGCACAAGCATGAATAGAAAAAATGCATAAAAATTTAGTAAATTGGTTTCTCAAATTTTCATCACAATCATTTTTCCATGAATATAATCAAAATTTCATCACAAGTGTATGTAGTTATACATTGCCTCTTAGTTAAGCACCCTCAACTAAATGACAAAACACATTAACAAAGTTCCTGTCGGGCCTTGCCCTTTGAAACATAAAATAGTGTATTATATAAAACCAAGAATATATATATATATATATAAACATAGAGTTAAAACTAGTAACTATGACTATTTTTATTCCTTCCTCCAGTAAGTTTAGGAGCCACCACCATTTTTCCACTAAAATATTTGCACTTCTTATTTATAGAACCCACCTCATTTTTGTTTTAATTATACCTTCCTCGGCACTTTGCTCTTGTTCTGCGCATAGGAATTACCCTCCATGCCCCTGTCCTTATCGTAATGACAAAAAAAGTTGAAATATACGAACCTTCTCACTGTGATGTCGAATTACAAGTCAACACGTCCTGACACCCCCATACAACCCCAGTATTCATTGGGGGACTAGTGCTAATTAAGTAAAGGTCATCACCTAAAATAAATGCAACTTGAATTTTTCTTCTTTTATCCTATAAACATAATAAAGCAAATTAGAAACATGTGAGAGCCTAGGTCTCCCTAAGATCCCTTGATCTAGCAAAGACATAAATGACTTTACTCAAACAGTCTATGGCCTTGCATCACTAGGTTTATCAACCATTTTTTTAAATATCAAAAACAATGGGTAATATATTTATACATGTCGAGTCTCTAAGCTCATCTACAACCAATTGTAGTCCAGTACACAAATTCTCCATTTTTCCATGTAACTTTTGGTTGGTTTCCATGTTTATACAACAATAGAAATGGTGAACACCCATGAACTACCTAGAGTGCATCATGAGAGTGTTCCCAACCATGATCGAGTCAATTATATTTAGAGGATATGGTGGAAGCCATGTCTCACCCCTTTTCTTGCCTCACATGTCCTAATAGTCCCTTGCCCCTTTCTTTTACATATCCAAGGGACGTAAAGACCAAAACATGTCAAAATAGCACTTCTAAATTCGAAGAAGTTTAAACCTAAGTGTGCATGGAAACGTCACCAATGAGGGCGAAGAAGTGCCTTAAATTCTAGAAAGAAGTTGAACAAAACTTATTATTTAATTGTTAAATGTTTAATTTTAAGTTTTAAATGTATGTAAGTGAATGCCATTAAATTGCTTACTTGAGTTTGATTTAATTTACATTTTTAATTTTGAAGAGATGTCATTATATACCATGTATATGTTTCTAATGATTTCCTTATGGATGTTTTTATTGCAGTTGCGTCTATGGACACAAATGTTGAAATACTGATTGAGGTTTCCCACTTGAGAGGACTCGGTACTTCTTTTAGTAGTGGTGATAGGATTTGACGTTCACTTGCATCCACTTTGGATGCAATTGTTGACACTATTGCATTGTCAAGCAACATACTATATGACATTACATCATATAGAGAAAGAAAAAGACAAGAGTACGCTCATGGGCTTGGCTACAATGCAATAAAAAAGTTGAAAATTACCAAAGAGCATATGTTTTCATTGTTTAGGGACCCTCGCACGGGGAAAATCCCAAATGCAAATATGCCACATATCTCTATCGAGTGGTGCACATATCATCCATTTGTTGATAACTGGATGGACAAATGGTATATGGTTTTTGATATGCCACCAGACAATAACAGGGCAATCCCCCCGTATTTCCTTCGGAAGATGTATGCAGAGTTCATGTTGGGTAAACATGTAAACTATTTTGATATATTGCAGTTTCATGGGATCAATGGGGCAATGCCTCAAAACCGACCCAATGCTACGATTCAAGACATTGATCGCCCTATCCCTCCACCTCGCAGGCATTTTCTTGGGCCAGATGTTCCACCTTTACATTGTGTTATTCCACAGAAACATGATGCATATTTGAGTTTGGCATGGGAAGTTGTTCGTCATAGCACTATGTTTCAACATATGGGTGAGGAACGGACATCTGTCCCTGGTGTGGTACATACACCAGGTCATCATGGTGCAGGACCATCTTCTAGTGTAGTACCACCCACTAGTGCAGTACACCCATCTATTGTAGGACCATATACTAGTGTAGCACCATCAGCACATTCCCAGCCTACTTTTGATCCTCACGAGTGCACATCGTGTGGTCGTCCCTGCTATGGTATTTCATCAAATGTTTCCTTCAATGGGTTTTTGAGTGATGTATGTATATGATTAATTGTAATAAATTATTCATTTATTTTCCTCTTTGTACACATATGTATAGTTTGAGATAATATATTAATTTTGTGAACTTGTAATCAATGATTTATGCTGACAGCGATGCCCCATAGTTCCATGTTCAACACTCTACAGAGGGGCATGACATTCCATCAACTGATCCCTTGGTTGGTGGAGAAATTCCTATAGCACCCATTTCTGTATCTCACACCGAGGTAAACATTTTAAAATTTTAGTTTTTTAATACTTGTTAACTTGTTAATTTTCTCATATTGTACATGTTAGTTCACTAATGCTATCTACGATCTAATATTTACAATTATTAAACTTGCAGATGTCAAATCCTTCATGAGGGAAAGCAATTATGGAGGTAGAATCCATGGTCGTATCGACTGAGGAAATATCTGGGCATGACATTCCATCCATTGATCTTTTGGTTGGTGGAGAGATTCATATAGCACCCATTGTCGTATCTCACACTCAGGTAAACATTTTAAAAATGTCAGTTTTTTAATACTTGTTAATTTGTCAATTTCAACACATTGTACATGTTAGTTCACTAATGCTATCTACGGTCCAATATTTACAATTATTAAGTACCTAATGCCAGATCCTTGATGGGGGTGTTGGGACTCAGAAATGTCACTTTTTCATCCACTTTATCTTCTGCTATTCCTCACATTTCATCGTCCCATTAACCTTTATCATACCATTTCCATACATATATGTAGGTTTCTCGTTATTATTTCCACTTTATTAATTTTTAGTATTATAAGTGAATTTATGATTAAATATTAGAAAATTAACATGTTTTTCACTAATATATCAAAGTATAGATGAGCTTTGTAATGTGTAGGAATATGTGAAGGATTAATTCAAATAAAAGACTTCACGTATATCTCCTCCACCATTTCAAGGAGATAGTTATGCAAAGAATATTCCAAGGAGAAGATCATGGAGATTTGGTTGAGAGACATGTGGAGGATTGGTGAGAGATATGTGGAGGATTTGAAGGGATCGTATCTTGTAATAATAGGAAATTAGTTGAGTAGTTGAGTGAATAGTGGATCTCTCATTATGAGATGGTTATTTCCTTCATGTATAAAAGAAAGTGCTCTCTCTTCATTTCAATAATCTTAAATCCTAGATTATATTAGAATATCTTAGATCTTATATTATCTTAGAGAATAGTAGATTGTATAAGTTAGTCTTGACTTTGCAATATGGAGAAGGGAATTCCTAGATTGTGTTCATAATATTGGTTTTGACACTTTGATGATAAGTCATTGATTTTTGTGATGTAAATTAAGATTGCTTGATTGTTAATGCGAGTTCACATGTGTTGTCTTGTTTCTCTTCATATGTTGTCTTTCTTTTATGTAATTCACTTTCAGCTGTGTGTTTCATCTTCCAGCATTAGATTAGCAATTGCATGTTTTAGCTTAAGGGGGATTAGATTAGATTAGTATTAGTTTCATGGGGGGTTAGGTTAGCTTAATTTTGCTTCAATCCTACATATACTTTGCGTGTGCTTCATAATCCTGCGAACCTCGGATTGACAAATTAAATGGCTGGGCAATTACTACAATGAAATTAAAACGACATTAATTCGGCCCAACATTTTGGCACCATTTCCAGGGAAGCACGATGTATTGAAGTTAGTTTGATTAATTTTCCGCAAGCGTACACTAGAGTGTGAATTTTAATTTCTTCAATGAGTGAATTTCAATTTATGCAATGGTGATGCAATGAGTGTTTCAATTCTACAAGTGTGAATTTCAATTTTAGCAAGTCTGTTTGATTTTCACAACTGTGAAGCGTAATTGTTTTCTGTATAGAGAGTTTTTTTTAATTTGTTTCAGCAAGAGTGTTTATTTAAATTTTTCATTTAGATTTGGGTGCTATGAGAATCCCTTTTTCAAAATGATTTAACAATGATTTTAAGCTTGGAACAGCTCACTCAGATCCTTGCGAAAGTAGGGATCTCCTCTTCTCTTGAAGAGGAGATCCTAATAGCAGCTGAGAGCTTAATTAATCCTCTAGAAATAGATGAAGAATTAGCATACAAAGAATCCTATACATTTGATGGAGAACAATCATGCGAACAAGAGATTGAGGAGGACCATTAGGAGTTGCAGCATGATCTGAGGAATGAAAACTATGCCTATGAAATCCCTATCGACCGATGGTTTCAAGTGAGTACGAGGTTAGAAAAATTTAGTTTTTCTTTTTTTCTAGTTAATTCATAGTTACAACAATTAATTCTACACATTTTGGTTTATCCTCATCTTCTATTTGCAAAAATAACATTGAACATATTCTTATTGCTGTTACATGAATGGCTACACATGATATTTAACTACACATAACAGTTTTCTAGTTCCCAGTTCGCATAGAGTACGTAAGATTTTATTTTCAGTTTTTACTTTCACTTAGAATAAGTATGCTCTCCTTCACGCTTCGTGTGATCACAAGGATCATAAAGTAGGATGTTTTCTAAAATTTTCAGAAATGAATAATTAATGTTTTGCAACATGCTGAATTGATTTCATCTTTATTTTGCAATTCATTATCTTCATTTGCTAAAAGCTTTTCCAATTTGTAAAATAAAAATAGTCTTCAATTTCATTTTTAAGCTGAACAAATGCTGAAATTATAATGCTGAAAAGTAGCTGCAACTCCAAGATGAAACAACGCAAATCTATTTCATTTTTTGGCATTTTGGCTTGTTAAAATTTGCTAAAACACAGTCAAGACAGTCTTATTTTCAGGGACCATAAGGGCTTATTTTTAAAACTTGTTTCTATCCAAAGTATCCATTAATTCTAGTTTCCAATACACTTTGAATTCTTCAATTTGGTTCTAAAATGAAAATGATATGGTCAAAATACTGACTTGGTGTGGAGTAGGAAGCTCAAGAACATAGTTGGGACAGTCACATTTTGGGAGACCTAATGGATGAAATATAAAAATATGTGTCTAATGCATACTCTCCTATAAATATAGTTTACAACACAATTTGAATCATTCAATTTTGATATCGTACGAAGGAGATATGCACAAAATACTAACTACCTATCCTAAATCTGCACTCTAAAAACTATGCTTTCTATGTTGTTCGTTGGCATATTTTACCCATCAATTATTCTTGTATTAAAAACATGTTTCTATTGGAAATACCTAGATGAATCTATTTTTATCTCCAATTGAAATCACATCGATCCATATTTTAATGAAAAAGTTGTACTCAAAATAGTGACCATTGGTCTAGGCTGAAACTCACAAACAATATTAGGATGCAGGCTGTTATTCAGATTATATGACATACCATACCATAGAATTTTTTAATCATGTTTCTACTGGAAGTATCCCTATGAATCCAATTTATTTTGGAGTTGGAATCATTCGAACCGGGTATGAAACAAAGAATTTATTACCAACACACTCTCAGGTAGTCTACGTTGGCCCAACATTTTGGATTCGCAACCATCTATTTGTCTTTGTCCTTGAATCTAAATCTAGTCGCAGACATCCTTTGCTTTCATAAAAAGTAAAATACATGGTTTGAAATTTAATGTCAGATGAGAGTGAATTGAGCTTTTCCATGCTGAAACTTAAAAAAAAATGATTACATTACCAGATGTCCTCATTCAGAATTGTTTCTATTGCCATGACTTTCCTTCAATTTAAACCTGCAACAAAACATGGCCGCATGGAATAATTTAATCACTTGAATCCCAAGCTTCAATAGTGCATTCCTCTGATCTTCCCAACACCTATTATCCATCACACTTGTTATCTCTCATCCAGCTTGGTGAGCATCTTGACCAAATGATCATGCGCTCCTCTTGTTAATAGTCATGAAAAGATCTCAATCGTGGAGAAATACACACAACAAAGAAATCGATCATTACTTTCCTAGGCTTGGGTAGTTAGGTGAGTATTGTAGCTCCATCTAAAACAGAAAGGAATTGAATAAATATACAACAAATGGCCTACAAATGGTTGTTACATCCTTCACAACAAAAAAATGCTAGATAAGAACACCTTGACTCGTGTATCGATTTGTGGGCATATGGAAAAGAATTTTGAAAATACGAGACATGGGTTTTGTGTGTAACATTTTCCTTTACCTGAATCACAAGGAAATTGTCAAACAAAGCCATGATTTGCAATATACAGCTGGTTCTTCGAGATGGTATTTTCCATATTTACTGTTGCGGTCGGTTCCAAGCAGTTGAAACAGTAAACTCCATTGCTTTGACAATAAAGGCTGAACATAGTTCTGTGAAGGTTGAACATAGTTCTGTGAAGGCTAAACATAGTTTTGTGAAGGCTGAACAAAGGCAGAACAAAGCTCAGAAAAAGGGTTGAACAGAGAAAAGGTTGAGCATAGTTTTTTGAAGGCTGAACAAAGCCCCTAAGCATCAATTGAAAATATTATAATCATGGAAGCAGTTGGACCAGTCTTAACACCACAAAAAGGAGGAAGGTGAGAAGCAAATCTATATGGGGAAGCTACCAGTGGTTTTGCATCTTGTTGTTGCAGCTGGTTGTTTAATTGCTTGAATCTGCTTGATTGGTTAAATTCCTTTCATGTTGGTAAAATGACATAATGCAATCCTCTTTTTGCAGATTGGCATAATTTGTATTATTTTTTAATTCTTAGAAACTCTCAAGAAATAAGTATACTAAGAACACACACACTAAGCTTCCATCTAAGACCCAAACACACATTTGCTAAAAAATCATATACATACATTGTTGTTTTCATTTCAATTTACGGATGTTGTTTAAATTAAGATCATAGCAATATCTTTCAGATGGAGAAATTGATAATCATAAATATACTCAGGTCCATGATGGCAATTTCATTTGAATTCTTTATTTCTGTTTTGTGAATCATACAACGCTTTATTTTTAGTTGTTTTTGTTTTGTTTAAAAATAAAAATAAAAATAAATATATTTGCAAATGGACTTTCTTACATTACCGAAAACAATACAAATGCATGAATTTTACACTCTATGATAATTTGTTTTCTTCGAGTTACTTTGACAACACACAAAGACAAAGAAAAAAATGCACTTTATTTTTGAAATTCAATTTGCTCGCCTTCATACTAATTCCTGCATTTTACAATAATCTCACAAGTTTGATTGCATGCTTAGTAATATCATTTTTCAGGTTCAAAGATTGTCAATTTTGCTGTTGAAGTGATTTGTCATGAATCACAAAATTTTTAAAAGCATGCCTCATTGACAATGTTTCCAGGATATTTTATTTTTAAATCAATAAAAGTGCAATAAACCAATTTTCTCACAGCGCAGAAAGTTTCTTGTGTGTTGCAGGCGACTGTCACAGCTAGGCTTGTTGTAGCTGAGTGTTGCAGTTGGCTTGTTGCATCTAGTTGTTGCATAACTGGCCATCACCGCTGTGTGTCACAGCCATTACTGTCACAGCTGGCTGGGTTGTTACAACTATGATCAGATGAAACCAGCACGGGAAATGGGTAATTTTCTTTGCAGCTTATGTACTTCTTTCTGCATGATATGTTTTCTTTTTCAAACTTCTCACAATTTTTATGCTAGGTTGCATGAGGACATGCAACCAGATCAGTTGGGGAGGGAGTTCGATATTCAATACATATTCACTAATAAGTTTTCATGCAGGATTTTGTACTAAAGTTTTTTTTTAGGTTTCAGAGACAGTCACATTTTGTTGCTGAAGTGACTTTTCAAAGAAACACAAAACTTTTAAGAAACATGCTTTGATAGACAGCCTAAAGGATTTGTTACTCATGATGTTTGCTAATAAACATCATAACATTAGTTGTTACATAGAAACCATCCATAAACTCATTTATGTCATGATTGTTTATCCATATTTCTCCTTCAGAGCACCTTCACCATCCATGTCTTGAAGTCCACTCTCCATCGCTTTATCTGTCATGACTTTACACATGCCTATCTTTTTGAATTGCATATATCCCTTTATCTTTTTTAGTTCATTTTTCCATTCCAGTTTTCCTTCTGAATAAAACCAGCTTCCTTTCCATGACTACATAGCCTTGCCATATCCACTACTTGACTTTGAGATCTTTTCACTTATAGTCCTACCAATATTTTTATACCAACTCGTGCTGACTGATGTGGGATTTCTTAAGTCCCACCTTTCAATAATTCTTGCCCCACCAACCTTAGCACCTCATCTGGGATATAGACTAGAGTTCATTTTGAGTACCTGGAGGCTTGCATGCCTTAATAACAAGTTCTCTCGCTGACAATCATGGGAATTCATAAATGTCCCTTGATCATTGTATTTTGCAAGTGTCTTGACATTAGCACTTCTATTCGCACTTCGTAAGATGTACTTGGGAACCTTGGAACACATTGACATCACTGGTGAGTTGCCTCGCATTGGTTAACGACATTCATCAATGGCTGGTAATCCAATGATTTCTCTTCATGCTCGACCTCGATACATTTATTCTCATGACTAGAATTGTAGCATTGGTTTTTGTAGCGGGTGAAGACTATAGATTTGTTCTCATGAATCCATTAGCAGTTGCAGAAACATTACTACAGATCTATGAGTGTACCACAGTTCCACTTTCTTCCTTCCACATTTTCCATTATTTATCAGTAGTAGTTCATATTCCTCCACTTCACATTATAGCATTTCCAGCAGTTACAGATGCAGGATCATTTACAGTTACAATTTTATCCTATAGCCGTGACATATTTTCCATGATTCAGTAGCAGCAGTTCTGATTCCTTCATTTCCCATGATCCAGTAGTTACAACCGCAGTAGTAGTGACACATTCCACGATCCAGCAGCATCAACTACATTCCTATTGCATCTTTCATCTACTTTTTGGGTAAGTGGGGGTATGTTTTTTTCTAAACTTTAATCATGTAATTCCTTACATGCTAGAAATGAGTGATTTGGAAAATTCCCTCACCATGCTCCATTTATTTCACATCCCATGCTAGGTCGCATGAGAAAATGCAACCACATCAATTGGGGAGGGGGAACTATATTCAATATATACTCACTACTATCTTTCCATTGTTTTCACCACCATCACCCATTTTTCATCTCATTTACCATTCACGAGCATTTTTTTTCCAACAAATCCTCTATTGCACTTTGCTTCATACACATTGATATACATATTGGCATGATTCATAAAGATAAAGAAAAGACTTTCTTATGCACGATGATGCTTTCTATGCACATTAATAGCTTATCATTTTCAATGAGTGTATGGTTAAATTATTATGCAGCTAGAAAACAGATGACGAAATGAATGTTGTTAACACAAGAACCAACATTCTTTACATTCATGGTTGTCACACAAGGACCAACTAGAAGGAAAATGTCACCTGTTACTAATGAATTTCACATCATGAAATGAATGTTGTTAACATAAGAACCAACATTTTTTATATTCATGGTTGTCACACAAGAACCAACCATAAGGAAATGCCAGTTGTTACTCATGTATTTCACACCCTAGAAATATTCATTGTTAAAAAGACATCATCAATCGAAGCCAAAGTTTAGATTGCAAAATTTCTTGAGAAGATCTATACACGGTTGCATGAGGACATGCAACAAGTTCATTGGGGGAGTATGTTGGGACTCAAAAATGCCGCTTTTTCATCCACTTTATCTTCTGCTATTCCTCACATTTCATCATCCCATTAACCTTTTATCATACCATTTCTATACATATATGTGGGTTTCACCTTATTATTTCCACTTTATTTATTTTTAGTATTATAAGTGAATTTATGATTAAATATTAGAAAATTAACATGTTTTTCACTAATATCTCAAAGTATCGATGACCTTTGTAATGTGTAGGAATATGTGAAGGATTAATTCAAAGAAAAGACTTCACGTATATCTCATCCACCATTTCAAGGGGATAGTTATGCAAAGAATATTCCAAAGAGAAGATCATGGAGATTTGGTTGAGAGACATGTGGAGGATTGGTGAGAGATATGTGGAGGATTTGAAGGGATCATATCTTGTAATAATTGGAAATTAGTTGAGTAGTTGAGTGAATAGTGGATCTCTCATTATGAGGTGGTTATTTCCTTCATGTATAAAAGAGAGTGCTCTCTCTTCATTTCAATAATCTTAAATCCTAGATTATCTTAGAATATCTTCGATCTTAGATTATCTTAGAGAATAGTAGATTGTATAAGTTAGTCTTGACTTTGTAACATGGAGAAGGGAATTCTTAGATTGTGTTCATAATATTGGTTTTGATACTTTCATGATTTTTCATTGATTCTTGTGATGTAAATTCATATTGCTTGATTGTTAATGCAAGCTCACATGTTTTGTCTTGTTTCTCTTCATATGTTGTCTTTCTTTTATGTAATTCACTTTCAGCATTAGATTAGCAATTGCATGTTTCAACTTAAGGGGGGTTAGATTAGATTAGTCTTAGTTTCACCGGGGGTTAGATTAGCTTAATTTCTCTTCAGTCCTGCATATACTTTGCATGTGCTTCGTAAGCCTATGAACCTCAGATTGACAAATTAAATGGCTGGGAAATTACTACAACGGAATTAAAATGACATTAATTTGTCCCAATAGGGGGAAAGCAGTGATGGAGGTAAACATTTTAAACATTTAAAAAATGTCATTTTTTAAATACATGTATGTTCATTGAATCATGCATGTCTAACTACATGAACTATTGTTGACCATAGGCACCAACCGAAACACTTGGACCATTTCCTGGAGTTGTATCTCCTCATAGGCCATATGTGAACAAGGGCGATGTGTATATGAGGTGGCCTACTCCTAGCAAGAGTCCAGTTGTACATGATCATCGAGCTACTGATTCCATGGTAATCTATATCCTTCGATTGTATTTCTTGATTAACTTGAAATCCAGTGCATAAAATGTTTTGCTAATGTTTGATTTGCATGTTTACTGCATCAGGAGCCAGAGTTTACTATTGAAAACCTTGCAGCGATGGTTGATGCAACATCCAGTGGTGCATCTACAATAGAAACAACTCACACAGAGGTACAATTATTTCAACATGATCGTTACATAGTTTATTATTGTTGACGTATGTTTATTCATGCATGTCTAACTATTTCAACATTTGGTAATTGTAGCCACCAGCAATAGGATTTATTGATGCAGAAGTAAATGTGGTATCTGTAATAAAAACAAGCCACACAGAGGTACAACTATTTGAATATGATCTAGACATAGTGTGTTATTGTTGTATATTGTTTATTCATGCACATGTCTAACTATTTCAACATTTGGTGATTGTAGCCACCACCACCACCACCAGTTCCTGCCCCCTCTGGTTCAACCATGGATGTGACCATCATTGATGTTCAACCAATAGCTCCATCTGCTACACAAGGAACATAATCCCCTTTGTCACAGTCTCTCCCTAAGGTGATATGTCCATTAATGACCAATTGTTTCATGCAATGTCCATTAACATTTTGATAATTGTTGAGTTAATTTAGATATGGTATTTTATTGAGCTAATTATTAGTACATAGTTAGTTGAATTTAATAATTGATATTTAATTTGCAGGATCCAAAGATGCACACTGGTCCTAGAGTTGTGCCTACAGGATCAACCTTGAGAAAGAACAAGAGGAAGCTTGAGTTTTGATGTGTCTTATGGGATATGTACATTTCGATACATGTACATGTGGCTTGGATAGTTTTGGATACATATTTTTGAAGACATGTACATTGACATTTCACTTACATCTACATGTGGCTTGGATATTTTTGGATACATGTACATGTGGCTTGTATAGTCTTGTATAGTTCTAAAGACACATGTAGTTCTGGTTACTTTTGGATACTTTTGGATATATATGTACTTTTGGAGACATGTACATGGACATTTCAGTTATAAATGAATGATACATTTCACTTGGAATTTGTTCTCTTGTTTCCACATGTTCTTATGTCAATCTATTGTATTTATTTGTGTGGATTATCTATTACTTATGAATGAACTATGTCAAAAGAAAAAACTATTATATTTAAATGTTTCAATGATCTCGATACATGCACACTAGTTGGATATCTAATTAGAAATTGTGATTTTGGATGACCATTACAAGTAAAGTAAAATTTCTTGCTTGTGTAATTTAATAAATATAAGTGCAATAAAATGTATTTCAAGGTTTCAATGAACTCACTACATGCACACCAATTGGATATATCTAATTAAAAATTGTGAGTTTGGATGATTAAATTACAATTTAAGTCAATGCTCAAGTGTAATTTAATAAAACTAAGTGCAATACATGCTTCACATTTCATCAATGGCCAATAACACTATTCAACAAACCTCATGCACCCAATGACTAATCACTCGGAATTAAAGGAACTACAATAGAATCCAAAGACTGAGAACCAACTTTGTGAATCAACATGATTTGAAGCATAATTCCACTGGATTTGAAAATTTTGAGTTGGACATTAGATTGATTGTAAATTGAGTTATGACAGTAGGATAAGATTAGGGTTAGTATTAGGGTTTTTTTGGTAGGGTCATGGTTATGGGCCATGCATGTTAAACAATAAACCCTAGTTAGTGCTAGGGTTTTCCAATTCTAAACTTTGTTGGCATGAAATGCATTGTCCAAGTTTGGCGCTCATTGGCGTGACTTCATTGACCCCTACTAAGAGAAACCCTAGTTTCAAAAATCACCATATATGGTGGTCACCAAGAAATGGATAAGCGAGGGAGGCCCCCCCAGCTAAAATCCCACATCACCAATCTAACAGAATCGATGGTTCATCGATCGAAGGCCCGAGCATTGATCTATGGTGATTTGTGGGTCACCTCCAGATACCGTTCAGGGACACCTGGTGGACTTGTGCCCGGTGCGCAAAAAAACTCATGGAGCCGCAATTTTGAATTCTATCAACTCCTTCTAGCGTGTTTGGGCATGGTAAATATGGCAATGCCAACCACATCCCCATCATTCGTGGATTTCCAAGTTTGGCCCTCAATGTTGTGACTGCATTGTCCCTTACTCAGCAAAACCCTAGTTTCAAAAATCACCATACACGGTGGTCACCAGGAAATGGATAGGTGGGGGAGCCCCCCCCCCCCCCCCACTAGCTAAAATCCCATGTCACCAATCTAACGGAATTGATGGTTCATCAATCGGAGGCCCAAGCATCGATCGATGGCGAGTTATAGGTCACCTCCACATACCGTTCAAGGACACCTTGTGGACTTGTACCCAGTGCGCAAAAAAACCTCATGGAGCCACAATTTTGAATTTTATCAACTCCTTCTAGCGTGTTTGGGCATGGGAAATATGGAAACACCAACCACATCGCCACCATCCATAGCTTTCCAAGTTTGTCCCTCGTTGGCATGACTGCATTGTCCCCTACTGAGCGAAACCCTAGTTTCAGAAACCACCTTAGACGGAGGTCACTCAGAAATGGACAGGAGGGGGAGCCCCCTCCGAGCTAAAATACCACGTCACGAATCCAAAAAAATAAATGGTTCATCAATTGGAGGCCCTAGAATCGATCTATGGTGAGTTGCAGTTCACCTCCAGATATAGTTCATGGACACCTCGCAGACTTGTGCCTGGTGCGTAAAAAACCTCATGCAACCGCAATTTTGAATTTCATCAACTCCTGCTATCATGTTTGGGCATGGGAAATAAGGCAATGCCAACCACATCCCCACCATCTGTGGCTTTCCAACTTTGACCCTCGTTGGCATGACTGCATTGTCCCTTACTAAGCAAAACCCTAGTTTCAAAAACCACCGTAGACAGAGGTCACCAGGAAATGGACAGGAGGGGGAGGCCCCCCTATCTAAAATCCCACATCACAAATCCAACGGAATCAATGGTTCATTGATCGGATGCCTAAGCATCGATCTATGGCAAGTTATAGGTCACCTCTAGATACTGTTCAAGGACACCAGGTGGACTTGTGCTCGGTGCAAAAAAAACCTCACGGAGCCGCAATTTTGAATTCTTCCAACTCCTACTAGCATTTTCAGGCATGGGAAATATGGAAATGACAACCATATCCCCACTATCCATGGCTTTCCAACTTTGGCCCTCGTTGGCGTGACTGCATTCTCCCCTACTGAGCGAAACCCTAGTTTCAGAAACCACCATAAATGGAGGTCACTGAGAAATGGACAGGAGGGGCAGTGCCCCCCCTAGCTAAAATCCCATGTCACAAATCCAACGGATTCAATGGTTCATCAATCAGAGGCCCGAGCATCGATCTATGGTGAGTTGCAGGTCACCTCCAGATACCGTTTAGGGACACCTGGTGGACTTGTGCCCGGTGCGCAAAAAACCTCATGGAGCTGAAATTTTGAATTTCATCAACTCTTGCTAGCATGTTTGGGCATGGGAAATATGGAAACACCAATTGCATCCCCACCATCCATGTCTTTCCATCTTTGGCCCTCGTTGGCGTGACTGCATTGTCCCCTACTGAGCGTAACCCTAGTTTCAGAAACAACCGTAGATGGAGGTCACTCGGAAATGGAAAGGAGGGAGAATGCCCCCCCAGCTAAAATCCCACATCACAAATCCAAGGGAATCGACGGTTCATCAATCGGAGGTCCGAGCATCGATCTATGGCGAGTTGCAGGTCCCCTCCAGATTATGTTCAAGGACACCAGGTGGACTTGTGTCCGATGGGAAAGAAACCTCATAGAGCCACAATTTTGAATTCCATCTATTCTTTATAGCATGTTTGGGCATGGGAAATATGGAAACTCTAACTGCATCCCCACCGTGCATGGCTTTCCAACTTTTCTCCTTGTTGGTGTGACTGCATTATGCCCTACTGAGCGAAACCCTAGTTTTAGAAACCACCGTAGATGGAGGTCAGCGAGAAATGGACAGGGGGGAGAAGGCCACCCCTAGCTAAAATCCCATGTCACAAATCCAACGAAATTGACAGTTCGTCGATCGGAGTCCCGAGCATCGATCTATGGTGAGTTGCAGGTCACCTCTAGATATTGTTCAAGGACACCTGGTGGACTTGTGACCAGTGTGCAAAAAACCTCATGGAGCCACAATTTTGAATTTCGTCAACTCCAGCTAGCATGTTTGGGCATGGGAAATATGGCAACACCAACTGCATCCACACCATCCATGGCTTTCCAACTTTGGCCCTCGTTGGCGTGATTGCATTATCCCTTACTGAGTGAAACCCTAGTTTAAGAAACCACCATAGACGGAGGTCATCGGGCAATGGACAGGCAGGTATAAGAGGTGAGTTGTTAAGAAGGAAATTATACAAGCCTTAAAACATAAGTTTATTATTGTGGCATCTTTTTTCTATCATCTTAGTTGTATATATCAGATGAAAACATTGACAATATTACTTACTTGAAAAATTAGGGTCTTAGTCCTGTAAGAGAGCCTACAAAGAACTTTGATAGGTATGACCTAAAGAGGTACATGTATGTATTCTAATGTTATGTATATCATGTGAATGAGATATTTAAATGTTCATATGATTGATATATAGGTTTTATTGATCATATGTAAAATTCGCCATGTTCATTAACTTGACATACAAGAGAAATTTTGGCATATTTATAAATAACATTATGGAAGATTTTGCATATCAAGAACACAAAATTGACATATTCATAAGAAACATACATGGGAAAATTAAAATTATGATACATACCTCATCATGCTAGATCCCACCTATTATCATACAACCAAGCCCTTCGGATCATCTCTTATAATTATGGTCTCCATTAGTCTCTTGTGCTCTGTATCTAGTAAGAAGTAGCGTACCTTCGATGAATTTTGGCTAGGCATTGTTCATACTTGGAGGTTTGTACCAAAGATTAAGTTGGTAAAGTGATACACACTTGCACCTGGTTTGTAATCCTTGTAAACATATCCACCCTTCTTTCTTGCATCATTGGCATGTGTAAGGTATTCACCTTTAACCACCATAGACCCGATGGGGAAGTGGTTGTTTTCATCATTAGTCATGGACATAATGAGGGTTTGCTTTCCCTCTATACAATGTGCCAACTAGTAACCACCACCCCATTCACTATATTTTGAGGAAACCACTGTGTATATGTTTCCTCCATAGTATGATTGTAGGTATATGATCAAATATTTTTCATGTGATATAAGGCCATTAACATGAGTTTCAAGACTATGTAAATAAACAAAAAAATGTTAAGGAAATGCATCATACCAAGTTGTACAAGGCCTAAGACATGATCAAAATATAAAGAAATATATTAATGGTCTTCTTCCAACGGAGTTAACTCAACAATTGCACACTGATAAATTGGAAGTGATATGCGATCTCATCCATCAACCCAATCCAATGATTCACACACATCCCAGTCACCATCACAACAAGGTGGGAAAAAAACAAGCGAGTTTTCTAGTCCAAATTTCAAATATTGGGTTATCAGATCTTCGAACTGAATGAAAACCATGAGTCCTAGGAATAGTCTTGCAGTCCCATGCATGTGAATGTTATCAGAAATATTGCACCTTCTACAGACAGAAGTTGTTCCTCTTGTCTGAATGGTTCAGATCCAGAACAAATGAGTGAATGACAAAGGATGAAGACCTTCCCTGAATGTTGTAAACACCTAGAATACTACTTTGATCACGAACCTATGTACCTGCAAACATGTCAAACAAACAAGAATATTAAAGCTACCAGAAAAATCATCCACACATCCGTACTATTGACTAAGGAATCTAGTAACATATACATCTGAAATCAAAACAACAGATATGTAGGAAGAAAATCAGCTTTGCAGTAAGAATGAATGAAGAATCTTACAACCATCGCATTAGTGTTGACAAACTCCTCCATAAGACAAAAACTTCATCCCCATAAGCTCTAACTTGCTCTCTTGTGCTCTCCAATGGATTGGACTAGGTAGTCAATTCAACAGCATAACAATACCATTCAGTTCACCCCTTCAACTATGGATATGAGGTTGTATTTATAGGGCTCAATGGATAGGGATAGTTGAGAGAATTGTGGGTGAGGTGGCTCCAATATCATACCAAGGGGGATATCGAGCTCAACTAACTCATATTGATAGGGATAAGGGAGGACATTAGGCTCATGATCTAGAAGCCTCGAGAAACTTCTCATTTTCCCATTTTACCCAGGGTACCGCTTTTGTTCCCTTATGACAGATCGGTTTAGGTGAGAACCACTTTAACGACAAAGACTATAGGTGGTGGCATCGCTTCTCTATAACAGGATACAGGTGGTGCTGAACAAGGTAGCACTCATCAGCCAAAGGGTAAGCGCGGTGCTAGGTTTTTTCAAGTAGAATTGACAAACAGAGCAAGTTTCCACTCCAAGTTTTGGGATTAAGGGAAAACATAGGAGTTAAGGATCTCATCACATCATGGTGACATGATTTAGGTATAATAGAATCCCCCCCAAAGCATGAGGCTTAGAAGAATATGATAAGCGAGATCTTTGAGAGAACAAGTTGTCACTTTGAGGTGAGAGTGTCAGCTCGGTCGAAGAATGTCATCGAGTAGGCGTTTGTAGTACACCAATACTTTTGACTCATAGACAAATGTAACCAACTCATGGTTGCAGACCAATACAAGGAAGATTCATGAGAGGAATAAACAACCATGGCTACTAGAATATAGCATAGATCCATGTGATAGAGGACTCAAACTTGGACATATCTACCAGACATAAAATGTAGATCTATGTCAAAAACCTTAAAATGGAAATTGTGTTTTTATGTTTTGATGTTTTATATTTTTTATGTTCAATAACGAGACTTGAATGTTTTCATGCAGAGGTCAGAGCAGCATGACCTGGGGTAGCCTCCCCACTAGACAGGAGAGACGGAGGCCATTTTGTACCACAGGGCAATGATGTGATAGGGTTTCTAGAGGAGAACCTCAAGAGGTTGACTCTAGACATCTCGGATGCCTCGATCGATGACCTCCCATTGAGGTACTAGAGGCCTACTGTGGGAGTACCAAGTCGTTTCAGTAGACTGCTACACAGAGTAGCTCGGGTGGTTATGTGTTACCATGAGCATCATTAGATGATGAGTGCATGATGTATTCACTTAAAGCTGATAGATACCTTCAAGACTTCTATATTATGATTTTTTACCTGAAATCCTATGTGCTTCAGATGAGGTCTCGTGACCTATTTTTTGTAAACATATACATATATATATATATATATATATATATATATATATATAGACTTTTACCTGGGTGTTTATATGTCTCAAATGGTGAATGTGTTTTATATGAGTTTTATGTGTCTTTTTCAGTTTATTTATAGTGAACCATGTTTGATTTTCATGTCATGAATGGGAAATATGCCAGTCTAGGATGTAATTTTCCAATGATTCGACAACTGCATTATGTTCCCTAGGGATATCCCTATAGGTAATAGTTTCAAATGACCTTTCTAATAAACGTAACCTTCGGAAGAGACGGAGAAGCACCGGATTCCTAATGGTATAGACATGGTTTAGATGACCAACCACAAGTTGTGAGTGCATCAAGACTACCAAGTTGCAAACATCTTGGGAGGAAGCTTCAATCAGAACACCTATGACTGCTTGATACTCGACGATATTGTTGGTAGCAGGACCAATACAAACCGCTCCTCAACTAACCAAATCGTAAGCTGGGGAATAGAGAACCCAAGTAGTTGAGGTGAGATTCAAGGTGTGGCGGCAAGCACCATCAGCGAAGCCATAGAAATCCATCTACTCTGCATGACCAAAAAATCATATAAACAAATACAGAAACTAAACTCAAAACCATATTGAAAATACTTAAGCACACTAAAAATCAAGTAATATACATGTACACAAGGTACTACACAAGATATATCTAGGCATAGTACCTCTTCAGGTACAACCCATTGCAAGGTTTTCCTAAGGGGATTCCATCATATTCCATGAGCTCGTAGGCCCCTTTCTCTAAAAATATGGAAATAACGAAAGGACCGTACCACATGGATTCAAACTTCCCTTTTCCTAGTTTGTCATATCTCTGATCATAAGTAAAAACTAGGTCACCCTTGTTAAAGGAACAAGGCTGGATAGACTTGTCATACTGCACCTTGATGTGTTTCTTGTGTGCCTCATTAGCTAAGGTAGAATCTCTTCTAGTTTCATCAATGTTATTCAAGTATAGAAATCTCTCTTCCTCTACGGAAGTGTTTGGGAGAAGATCGACAGTCAGTTTCAAGGATGGAATCTGACAATGAATTGGAAAGGCGGCTTCTAGTCCGTAAACAAGATGGAAAGGTGTGAAACCAGTAGTTGTTTTAACTGAATTCTTGTAAGCCCCAAGAGTGGAGAAAAGAATATGGTGCTAGTTGAATTTATGGTATCCAACCATCCGACAAAGCATTGTTTTCAAAACTTTGTTAATGGCCTTGACCTGACCATTAGCTTGCGGATAATAGGACATAGATTTTTCATGACGAAAACCTAGCTTGGCACTTAGTTCCTCCATCATTTGATTACAAAAATGTGATCCGTGATCAATAACTATTGACTACGGGACTGCGAATCTTTCTATCACATGATTGAACAAGAAGAGAGAGGTCGTCTTACCATCCTCTGCATATGTAGGCATGGTCTCAGCCAATTTTGTAAAATAGTCAATGGCTATGATGATGTAACCATGCCCCCCGGCTGAGGTAGGATTACAATGCATATAATCAATCCCCCATTTGGCGAAAGGGCCAATGGCAATGAAGGGGTGTAATGGACCAGGATGAGTGTACTTTTTCAGATAAAAATGTTGACAAGGTGGAGACTTCTTAACGGCCTCGTGACAATATTTAAAGACTGAAGGCTAGAAATAGCCAATGTGAAGGATTTTCTGGGCTATAGCCATCCCAAATAAATGACCACCACATGGTCCAGAGTGGCAATCATTCAAAACTTGTTCATATTCCTCATGGGTAAGGCATCGCCAGAGAACAGAATCGATACCACATATATACAAAGTGTCATTCAAGATGAGGTAGTATTTGGCGTGGTGATAAATACGACAACGATTGTCATGATATAGAGTAGGCTGAAATCTTTGTGTCTAGAGATAAATGAGCAAATATCCATACCATGGGTCAGTAGTGCTTATCAGGAACAGGAATTCATATCGGAATGAATCACTGGGCTCAGATTCTGTCAAAGCATAGGGAAGATCACACATGAGCTCGGTAAAGACCAAGGTTTTCTTTGATCTAGCTTTGGAAAATTCCAGATCAAACTCTTGTAGGATGAATATCCATCGGGAATACTTGCCTCAAGCACCTGACGAGTCAAGATGTAATACAAAGGGTTCTGGTCTGCCAATACGGTGTTTGTGTAGAGAAAAATGTAGTGACAAAATTTCTGAACAGCAATGACTATGGCCAATGCTAATTTTTCCACGCGTGAGTATCAAGTTTTGAAATCCATGAGATTCTTACTAGCATAGTAGATCACGTGCTCATGACCATCACGATTCTCCTGCACCAAAACCATGGCAATGGTAGTAGTGGAGGCAGCAATGTATAAGAGAAAATCCTTTGAATAATCTCGAGGGTGTATCATGGGTGAATGAGTCAGAGTGTGTTTGAAATTATCAAAGGCTCATTTGGCTTGGTCATCCCAAAACAATGGAGTGTCCTTCTTAAGGAGATGCATATAACCGTGTGTTTTCTCTGCAAAATTGCACACAAAACAACGGAGGAATTTTTCATTCCCTTGCAAATTTTGGAGTTCTTGAAGGTTGGTTGGAGCTGGTAGAGCTAAAATAGTAGCAATTTTCAATGGATCTATCTGGATTCCATCCTTAGAAACCACAAAAACTAACAGGTGTCCAGTCTCAACGCAGAAAACACATTTATGAGGATTGAGCCGTATGTTAAAATGATGGCATCTCAGGAAAATGTCTCTAAGATGACCAAGGTGGTCCTCCCATCGTTGTGAATGAGCTGGGAGGTCGTCAAGGTATGGTTCAAAAATATTTTTTATATCGTGAAATGCATAGGACATAGCATGATGGAAAGTGGCTCCAGCATTTTTTAGGCCAAATGGTAACTTCCTATATGCAAAGGTTCCCCATGGGAAAATGAATGTTGTCTTGTGCTGATTGGTGGGTAAAATCTCAATCTGATTATAACCCGAAAAGACATCCATAAAGGAAAAGATGGCAATTTCGACATAGTTGTCGATAATCTGGTCGATATGCAGTGTGGGAAAGTCGTTTGTGGGACAAGCTTTGTTCAAATCTCTGAAATCGATGCAGACTCTAATGGTGCCCTGCTTTTTATTGACAGGGACGACGTTCGATACCCATTTTGTCAGGGGTACGGGATACATAAACCCTGCTTTTAGGAGTTTCTCTATTTCAGCTTTGATAGCTGTGACTTTCCGTAGATGGACTTGTCTCAGTTTTTTCCTGACAGGTTTTGCAGTGGGATAGGTTTTTATTTCATGGACCACAATGGATGGGTCTATCCCCAAAATTTATTCATAATACCATCCAAAAACATTTCCGAATTCTTTGAAAAGTGCTCTGTATGCTTCAGATTCTTCTGCTGAGCAATTCTTCCCAACATGAACATGCTCAAGGGTGCCAGGCTTGGTAGATATGTCAATTGGATTTTTTTGAGTAATGTTGCATAGGTTTCCTTCGGAATCTATGTTCTACAACAATATAGGATTTTGAGGTGTGTTGACAATATCAGTGGAAAAAAGGGATGCAAATCATGGTCTACCGAACTAGTATTGGGGAGGAACGAGGATTTATGATGATGATTTTCCCATATAGGCTCATTCATACTCATGATCTCCATAATGGACTCATCAGAAGGAAAATTCTGGGAGAGATAATCCAGAATAGGAAGAGAGGGTTCTAACCAGTAGGGTAGGTGGTAAGGGTTCGAAGTCACCAGATGAAGATCATCAGTGTGGTCATCGGACAGGGTTTGGATAACATTATACATTTCTTCATGCAGACTCAACAATTTGGTTTCCCTTTGGATCATAATCAAACGATGAAATCATATTTATTGTCGTCGTGTCTGTGTTAGGAGGGTTTGAGGGAAAAATCCCCATAAGGGATGAATCATTCAACATGCCTACCCCAATCGAATGGTAAGGAGGACGGGACTGGCCTAACATAGGGATGTTATTAGTCATAGAGGTAGTAACATCCGACGTACATAAATCGAGTTGGTCAATGGTGATAATCCTCCCTAGATGCAAAAATTAGACAGTTCGAAATACCATTGAAGCGACAGTAGTCATGGCGTAAAACCAATTTCTTCCTAAAAGGAGGTTGTAATCTAGAGGGGAATCTACTACTTCCACTTGAATAGAAATAGATTTTTCCCTAAGATTGACTAAAAGGGCTGGTATGAGACCATGGGGCTGGAAACCTCATCCCTAAAAGGATTTCAGAGTCGTAGGTGATGTTATAAGCTTAGGAGAGACAATAGCTTTCCAACAAGACAGGGACAAAACCAAATTTGAAGCTCCTTCGTCTAAGACAGTAGTTCTAAAGACCTTATTTCTGACTAATTTCATTATGATTTGGAAAGTGATTTTATGAGGTAGTCTAGACTTATAGTTCTCGACATTGAAATGGATCAAATTGGTGTTGTCTAGGTCTAAAGCTACTAACGCAGTTAACAATTTTTTGTGTTGTGTGGGACAACTTTGGAGTACTTCTAAGGTAGACATTGCACATGGTGCCTGAGAAAGATCTTTAACTATAATATAAAATTGAGTAGCTTGAGAATTAGGGTTAAAAAAATCCTTCCTAAGAGTACTCTTGGGTGGCTGCAAAACCATGTCGAGATTAGATTTCTCAATGGTTAGGGGAACAATAGACTAGGACTCGGGAGAACCAGTAGAGGGAGCTTTTCCTAAAGAAGAATTGTCTTCTTTCTTGTCTATGGGTTTGTCATAAATCTAACTTTGACTTTCCAAACTAATAGTGTCTGAAGACATCACGCAAATTTCCTCTGAAGGACTAGAATTTCCCTGATTAGACATGTGGTCTATTAGACATCACGCGGATTTCCTCTGAAGGACTAGAATTTCCCTGATTAGACATGTTGTTGAGAGGGAAAAGGATCTGTGAGAACTGGGAGTGCGGGATTGGTTTTTAAGAATTGGGTGATTTCGTCACGACGAGGACACTATTTTGTGAAATGGTCACCTCCGCATAGCAGACAGGGATATTTTTATTTTCTTTTTCCTTTATCGTTCTCGTTGATGGTTGGTTTTGGATTCTCCTATTGGTTTCCAGGTTTTTTGTTTTTAGCTTTACCTTTATTTTTATTGTTGCCGAGCATTTGAATACTTTGAATGGAATTGACCTCGGCATAAACCTTGGGAGTTGAAGGGGGTGGAATTCTAGGGTTTCTTTGCAGGTTTTGCTGTTGACGGGGACTGGATTGAACCAACAATCCCATCAATAGGGGTTTCTGCTGGTGGCTTGGCAGGATTGGTTCTTGGGTGAGGAGCTTGAGGGATCAAGTCATACAATGTTTCGGATTGGGAATAGACCAAGTTCAGATATTGGGCTCGACTAATAGCTTGCTCTTGAGTAACGACACCACCCATAGCCACATCTTGGGAAATTGGAGGAAACAAAGATTTAGTAAACCAATCAGCTAACAACTAATCCGGGATAGAAGTGGTTACTTAATAAGTCTTCTCTGCCTTTCGCACTCATGGATATGATCGGGTATGTGGGTGGAGGTGTTCTTCCACAGAGAATTTAAGAGATCTGTACCCATTTCATAATAGATAGGAAGCTGAAAGTGTGTAAGAAACACAGTTTCCAACAAGCCAAAATCCACAAACGAATGTTGCGGAAGTTCAATCTACCATTTTGCGGTGGTACCGGTCAAAGTTCGTTGGAACAGTCTTAAACGAACTGAATCATCCATAAGGGAGTTTGAAGAACACCACAAATGGAATTTCATATCATGGTCTTTTGGATCATCTCCCTGATTTCCATCGAATTTTGGAATGTCCAATGGTAACTTTATCGGAATGGCATGCCACGAGGGGTTATGTCGAATGGGATCATTAATCAACTTGGACAAATCAGGCAATTCCAAAGTTTCTAGGAAATGTAACTGGCGATTATGTTGCACATACTAGTAGTATTGATATGGCATATAAGTACCAGTAGGACCGTAAGTATACTAATAGATAGGTTATTGTGATGAAGAACCACTGGAAGATCCACCCACGGAGGTTGATTTCCAGGATCAGGACCGTTAAGACCACTGGAGCCTCCAGGAAGGGGACCACCAGGGCCTCCGAGACCACCAGGACCATTGGGGCCACTAGGAACACCTAGACCACCAGGAGGAGGACCATCGGACCCTCCAGGACCCCTGGGAGGTAAACCTCTAGAGCCTCCAGAACCACTAGGAGGAGGGCCACCTGACCCTCTGGGACCATTACGAGGGAAGCCACCAGGCCGCCCAAGACCACCAGAACCATTAGGACCATAAGGAGGAAAGTCACCAGGACCTCCAGGACCATTAGGCCCCCCAGGGAGGACCTCCATAAGGTGGTCTTTCGGCACCTCCTGCAGTATGTATAGGTATCCCTCCCATAGCTAGCATGTAGGACCAGTTAGGTTGCCCCCATGGTGTGAAAGTATTACTAGGATATGGAATTACATCATAAGGCATTCCTATAGGAGTGGGTTGGTAATTAATGTTTCCTATAGGTACTTGATTTGTCAGGTTACCATACCCCCAAGAGGTTTGATTGGTTGCAGGTTGTGCCCCCAAGGGATAACCTAAATTGGATGGGGGGTTAACCACATTTGCATGGGTAGGAGGGACATAAAATGTCAATTGCTCTATACTAGAGTTATTCCCATGACTAGCTACAACTCCAGTGACAGATAACATAGGTCATTCCGGGGGTTTTCCCCTGACACTAGAAGGTATTGATGAAACAGGAATTGAATGTTGAGCCCCAGGTGCGGAATACCCAAAAGGATTTGAAACAGACATAATATGGGAGGTGGTGGGGTCAGTAGTTTGATCTGGATTATGTGGAGTCACAGTGCGATTTAAAATAGGTTCAATGGCTCTCATAGAATCAGTAAGTGAGCGATATCCCACAGGAAAACTATTGAACGAGGTGGTGGTGTACCCAATATGTTATCTATTTTCTTCTCAATTTATTTTCCATGGAGAATAGTTGCCTAGTATTGTCTATGTTCTTATTCATTTGGTGAAAATTCTTCAGAAGAGTTTAAACGGGTGCCAAACGAAGCAATAGCTTGTCTTATAGAGGTATCCCAAAATGGAGCATTGGGACCATAATCTGGACGGGTGGTATCATCAACATGACCTTCTATGGGAGAATGGAACGAAGTATTACCCCTAGAAGGTTGTTGAGCCAAGGGAGGCATGTGCAAAGGATATGGATCTCCACTTTTTGCAACCACATTTTCTCCCACTTGGGAGTTGGTAGCAGCTCCTTGGTCGATAGCTTCCATAGGATTTTCTCCTTAAACACAAATAAAATCAGGTGGCAAGCCCCGTACTCTTATAGACTGTCTTAATTCATCCATTTTGTACAGTTCATATCTAACCTAAGGTCTCAAAACTAGAAAACACACCAAAAATTTCCCTACTCAAGAAATAGGCCAAACAAGCAAACTTAAATGACAGGAGGAGTTCAGATAGTCAAGTCTCTCACCAGGATTGTCAAGAAGGTGCCACTCGTGATATACCTCAAGGGTATGTGCGTAGTAATCTCCCTGGATGTTGTTTTCAATGTATGGATCCAAGCAATATGGCCAAAGGGATTTTCTTAGATAGATAAGGTATCCCAGTGGGTTCTCCTGATATGCACAAGGTATGTGGGAGAACAAATCGGTAGTAGTGTTGTCTAATGAATAACCGTTCACAAGGGTCCTTCCTATATACAATCGAGTATGTGAATTACCTTCCTATATACCTCAAGGGTATGTGAAAGGTCATTCGATATAATGACGGTATGTGGAAGAACCGCGCGAGTCCCGGGATGTAATGCGGAGGAGTGATGACAACTCCTATGCTTAACGACGCCCTAACACATCTCTAGCCTATCACTCAAATTGCAATGTAAATTTTATCCTATAACTACCATTAATTTTAAAGTGGACGGTTAGGTGAATGCATGGAATTTTGATAGAAAAAGTAAACCCATGCAGAATGTAGATGCAAGTATTTCACTTTACCGTTCAAGGTATGCCTACTTACGGGAGGGAAAGAGAGTATTTTCTTTTCATTTTGAAAACCAAAAAATTCCCAAACAACTACTTTTAACAAATCAAATCCAAATACAAGCAACACATTCCAAACTCATTTTTCTTTTTGAAATCAATCAAAGGGATAAGAGTCTCTTTTCCTAAAAGAAAAAACAACAAGCACTCTACATGCATATTCACTCTATTTTTTTTAATTTTTCTTTTAAACATAGATATATCTAACTTAAAACTACACTATTTTTTCTTTTGATGAGATAGTACTAGTGAGAGAGAGAGAGACAAAAGAACAAAGAGAACCTAAAATCTTGTGAGGCTAATCAGAGATCCAATGCCATATGCTCAGTAATGATAATGACCTTATCTCAATAAAAAAAAATCTTTTTTAAAAGAAAAAAGAAGTCCTCTATGGAAAAAATGAAATTAAGATGCTAAGCAAGTGTTTTTTCTTTCAGTCTTTATAAAGGAAATGAAAAGAGATTTAACTAAAACCTAAGCTCTCAAAAATTCCTTTCAAAATCATAACCAGCAAGCATGAAAGCAAAATGAATAATCAACAAGCCTAATTTAGCTTTTGAAATCTTTCATCAAACATGTTTTTACCACAGAATCAACCATGAGCATTCAGATTCTAACACACAAGCCTGACAGTGCAGGGCTGAAAGCAAACAAAATCCAACTTTTTGCAAAAACTGACAAAAATCTAGTTCTGGAACAAGGCCTACCTGGCACTACGCTGGAGGGGTCTTGACACAGCGGTTCTAGACAAGCACCACTTCTAGATAAAGGGACTCATGCAGTGGCACCGCTTATGGCTAACAGAGTTTAGGCAGTGGCACCGCTTGTTGCCAATAGCACATGTGCAGTTTCCTGAATAGATCCAAAACACAAGGAGAATGAGAAATCAAGTTAAAAATTGATTAAATCAAGGTAAATATTGATGAATTGACAGTAAAAAAAATCATATAAGGTCAAAATAGTTCAAATATGAATAGATCTGAAAGTTTCAAACCAAAATTCACTAAGTCAAAGGGCAGATCTAACTGAAGAGAGTTGGATATGGAGCCTGGATTCAAACAAATGTTGAAGGACTGAGGAAGATCATATCAACTGAAATTTTCTTTGTTACCCAGTGGAATCGTTAGATTTGTTATCAGAAATATTGCACCTTCTACGAACATAAGTTGTTCCTCTAGTCTTAATGGTTCAAATCCAGAACAAATGAGTGAATGACAAAGGATGAAGATTGTTCCCTGAATGTTGTAAACACCTAGAATATTGATTTGATCATGAACTTGTGTACCTGCAAACATGTCAAACAATCAAGCACATAAAATCTACCAGAAAATCATCTACACATCCATACTAGTGACTAAGGAATCCAATAACATATACATGTGTAATCAAAACAACAGATATATGGGATGGAAATCAGTTTTGCATTAAGAATGAATGAATAAGCTTACAACCATTGCCTTGGTGTTGACAAACTCCTCCACAAGACAAACACTTCATCCCCATAAGCTCCAACTTGCTCTCATGTGATCTCCAATGGATTGGACTAGGTATTCAATTCAATAGCATAACAATACCATTCAGTTCTCCCCCTCAACTATGGATATGAGGTTGTATTTATAGGGATCAATGGATTGGGATAGTTCAGAGAATTGTGGGTGAGGT
>LPNX010271675.1:506350-670755 GCA_001517045.1 Pseudotsuga menziesii | reverse complement strand
GTACCTCAGAATATGCTTTGCAGCAATCAAGTGAACACTTCTCAGATCTGTCAGGTACTGGCTCAAGGTGTTCACAACAAAGCAAATATCTGGTCTCGTGTTTGTTAGGTACATCAATGACCCAATCATCTGACGATACATCGTAGCATCAACTGTCTCTGATGAAGCATCACTCAATAGCTTTAGGTTCGATGCCATAGGTGTGGTCATGCAGTCCATCATCCTGAACCTCTTCAAGATCTCTACTGCATACTTCCCTCATCCAAGGAAGATTCCATCTGTACTCTGTCACACCTCCATACCTATAACAATAGTGCATCGACACATAACAGGAGTATCACTGGTCTTTCGTCTTCAACCTTGAAGCAAAGGTTGGAATCCACTTTACTCTCAGTACCATGTCGATCCTCAGGATATTTTGTAGTCACTCCCTCTGAAGAAGAGCATCATACTCCCTCTGTCTTTTGTACTCTATGCATTGAAACATTCTATACTGGAGTGACAAGTAGTATCCATCTAGGATCACTGGATACTAAGATCCTCTATCTTGAACTTCTTCAAAAGTTCATCTTTCACCCATCTGTGAGCTTGTCATTCTCTATCAACCTTGTAGCAAAGGTTAAGATATTCATCAAGCTCATCATGTATGTGATATCCCATGGGTGTCTTCTGAACTCGTACAAGGCCTTCTTTCATTTGCACACATGATTATGCATGTCATGTGACTTCACTTCTATTAGCTGTAAATGTTTCTTCGTAGACTATGCCTTCTCTTCGTGAGAAGCCTCATGCTACGAATCTTGTTTTGTATCCCACGATGTTTCCATCTACTTCATGATGGAACTATGAACTTCTCTTCAGGTCTCGATAATACGCCCTGACATCATTCTTCTTGAACTGGAAGGTTCTACATCAATGATGTCACTGCATTCATCATATTATTCTTTGTCTTGAAACTGTCGTCACTTGTTCTTTGGAACAAGTCTTCATTCTTCTTTGCTTGTAAGCGATTATGTATGCAATCTTTCCTACAAGTCAAATGCATTTGCATGGTTATAAACATTTCATAAGGAAAATTCATACTTGCAAATTCTTATGCATAAATATATGATCATGCAACTACTTTAGCCAATACAACATTCATCCATATCTCACTGAAACTTTCTAGATGTCTTCCATCTCTACCAGGACAACATTGAGATTGTGCACTAATCCAATATGTCAGCAAAGAGGTTTCATTCTAGATAAGTAGCAATGGAGAATTTGTATAGCACCATGAGCTACTTACCCATCACATGCATATTAGTAGTATGATGTCATTAATGCAAACATCCTATCATACATAATACAACAACTGAAGATAAACAAATGCATAACAAAATAATATAATGAAATGACAATTGAATACTTATCTTTATTTGTTTCGAGGGTAGACTCCTTCTTGAGCCTTCAGCTTCATCGTCTTCTTCATTCATAGTTGCATCGTTTCTTATCCAAATGCTGAGGTGGATAAGAGGTTCTTCAAGAGTTGAGTTCTTCATATTCCTCATTGCTTGAGGGATCTTCTTTGGATGGTGAGAGCCGGATCTTCAAATGCTCCCGTCTTATCTTCTCTTCTTATGGGTAGAGCTTCTTATTTTTCCCAAAGTTTGATGAAAGTAATCACTTCCTTCTGGAACACATTCCTTGAATGAATGAATTCCACAATCTTGGGAGGTCATTCAAGGTGGCCATCACCACTTCTGCATTCTTCACCGCTTCTTTTATCGCTTAAAGTTGTTCTTCCCTTCAAATAGCTTGAAATTCTGGAAGACCTTCAACAACTTTGCTTTGTAGTGCACATGTGCAAGTTTTCTATGCCAAAGCTCATTTGGCTCTACCATATCATGGATCAAGGCTTGTTCTGGATGGCCCTTCAATTTGTACAAGCCTCCTTTTTGTTCTTCAATCACTACCGCATCATCGATAGTCTTTCCTTTTGGTCACATGATGACTTGACCATCTATGAATGCAGCTCGTATTCCTTTTGCATCAATGCTGAAATGGAGAGAAGGTTCTTCTTCAATCCTAGCATAAACAATACTTCTTTCATTGTTAGAGACTTACCAGAGTATAGCTTGTATGAATATTCCCCACTACCTTTTATTGGACATTGTTAGTCATCTCCTAGTCATTTATGTTCTGATAGTCTCACAAAAGATTCCTTGAATCCCGTCATATGTTTGGAAGCCCCACTGTCTATAAGCCAATAATCACTTCCATGAATAATGTTACCTGTGAGAGTTGATATCAGAACATATTCATCCTCGCTTGAAGAATCTTCACTTTCATGTCTGGATCTCTTTTTGGATGGTTCATCATCCTCTGCAGCATGAGCATGATGTCTTCTTTGGCCTCGTCTCCCTCTGAAACTGGAACCTCTATACTCATGTAGGTGTCCAATCCAGAGAGATAAAATAATTCTATGCTTGGAATTTTTCAACTTCACCAAGCTTATCATCAAGCTGATCACTTTGAAATGAGAACCTCAAGTGGAAATAGCAAAGGATTAGATCTTACCGATTTGAGGTGTCCGCCCTTGTCTCGGAGTTTGTTGATCTAGGGTTTGTTGTAGAAACCCTAATTTTCAAAACTTGGAATATTTCAGATCTGATTGGATGAACAGATGGATCTCTTCAAATGGAGCTGTCCAATGTACTCCTTTTCTGAAAACAGTGGAGGGAAGCTCCCGGAACAGGAAGCCCTAATTTTCTGATTTCTTCTCCAGAAATTCCTGTTACTGTTTCTGTGATATCTCCGAAATTACTACTCCTCTGTGTCTGAAATTTCTCACTGAGGTAACCTCGCATGTCCCTGATCCAACACCATAGGTTTCATCAGAATTGGTTTCACCATTTGGGATTTATGATCCTTTTCCCAAGGTGACCTGTTACAGGACTGTTCAGAACAGCGAAGTTGTATGGCCTGCCACATGTCCCCAATTTATCTTCTGAGTTTGATGTTTGGATCACAGAAGGTACATTTCGTACCCTTTCTGGAACATCTTCAGGAATTCCATTTGGACCTCTGTAGCCCAATATATTGTATATCTCCCCAGGTGTCCTGTTTATGGATGATTTCTGGAAGAGGATGGAGCCCTAAATTGGAGAGATCATATCTCCCAGAATATAGCGCATCTGAGGCTGATGTTTGGACACAGTGTTCACCAGTATTTTATGTTCGGCCCATACAATTTTCAGCTTCTGAGACGTCTCCAATCTCAGAATATAGCAACTGCACCAAAACGTAGCAGTTTTAGTATTTAGGGTTTCTCCTAGCTCAGGGTCAAACTAGGGTTTGACTTTCTTGGAGTTTCACCCAACCAAATTTATTGATCCAGGTCTCTAAACTTCGGTTTTTATGAGGATAAAAATCCTATGCTGGTCTCACTCAAAAATTCCTCTTCTGTAGAAAGCCCTAATTTCCACATCGAAACTGAAAATGCTTGAAATTGAATTCCACATCGACAGAAAGATGCACCCTTCAATGGAGAGTCATCTTAGCATACTTTTGCTGAAAATATGTGGAGGAAGATCCACAAAATAGGAAGCCCTAGTTCATGTAGCTGCACAATATCTTCTTATCAGGTTAGCTTTGATACCATGTTAGTTTTTCAACATTTAAGCATTATGTTAAGATCTTTTCACTGAGAGAATAACAAGCACAACAATCACATAAGCACATTACAAGAAACAAGAGACACAAAGAGTTTTGGGAGGGGAAACCATAAATGGAGAAAACCCCTCAACTTCCTCTAAGATAGTATCACCATAAGATGTGAACCCAAAATAGTAAGATGACCTCCCAACACAACAACAGCCTTCTGTCTTCTGTCAAGCCAAAGTATTTCCTTCTCCAAAGGTGCGCCACACTTGAGAGAGCAAGTGATGTAATTCACAAGTGATAAATAGAGAGACTCTCACTCTCTATTTATATTCTTCCATTGACTTGAAGTGCACTCAACCATGTAGGCTTAACTTACAATTACTTACTCGAGCCTACACCTTAATTAGTGTATAATAACCCAAGTGCCCCGAAACTGTGGGGACTTACCTAATGACTTGATATGACTTGATTACATTATAAATCCTCTCGATGGGAACATCGGGGCATGACCACATGACTCAAATGCATAATATAAACATCCCGGAATAAACATCGGGTTACAATATACAAAATACATAGAAGAATACATTCTGAAGTTACATATACATCAACAATCCCATACTGAAGCAACATCCTGAAGTGCTCTTCCTATCAATGGCACTGCCTGCCCAATCTGAATCAACATAACCCTCCAGGTTAATATTCTGATTTGCATCGTACTTGAGCCCATAATCAACTGTACCCCTCAGGTACCTCAAAATATGCTTTGCAACAATCAAGTGAACATTTCTTGGATCTGTCAAGAACTAGCTCAAGGTGTTCATAGCAAAGCAAATGTCTGGTCTCGTGTTCATCAGGTACATCAAGGACCCAATCATCAGACGATACATCATGGCATCAACTGTCTCTGATGAAGCCTCACTCAATAGATTCAGGTTCGGTGCCATAGGTGTGGCCACAGTCTTGTAGTCCATCATCCCAAATCTCTTTAGGATATCTAATGCATACTTCCCTTGTCCAAGGTAGATTCCATCTGAGCTCTGCCACACCTCCATACCTAGAAAGTAAGGCATCATACCCAAGTCCTTCATATTTAACTCAACAGCAAGATTTCTCTTCGTATCAGCAATCAACCCATCCATACCTATCACAAATAGATCATCTACATATAGTAGAAGTATCACTGGGTTTCCATCCTCAACCTTGTAGTAAAGGTTGGAATCTGCTTTACTCTTGGTAAATCCCAAACTAGATAGAAAGCTATCAATCCTACCATACCATGTCCTAGGTGCCTAATTCAAACCGTACATGGCTTTTTTCAATCTGCACACATGAGACTCCCTATCATGTGTCTCAAAACTGAGTGGCTGCTCCACATACACTTCCTCTTCCACTACACCATTCAAGAAGGCAGTCTTGACATCCATCTAGTGTATCTTCCATTTCATCACTTCAGCTAGAGCAAGTACTGATCTAATGGAAGTGTATTTGGCTACAGGTGCAAAGGTTTCTTCATAATCTTTTCCTTCTTTCTGAGAGAAACCTCGAGCCACAAATCTTGCCTTATATTTTTCAATGCTACCGTCTGCAGCATGCTTGATCTTGTAGATCCATTTGGAAGTTACAACTGACTTCTCTTTTGGTCTTGGGACAACATCCCAAACATCATTCTTCATGATCGACTGATACTCTTCGATCATAGCATCCTTCCATTCTTTCTGTTCTGCCGCTTATTCATAACTAGAAGGTTCTTTATCAATGAAATCACATAGTAAAGCTACATACCCGGAATAGGATCCGGTTCTCTTTATTTCTCTGTGATTCTCTTCTGGAGCCCCATATCTTTTCGCACCTTGGATAAGTTCTCATACCCAAGCATGTTTCCTCTTGTGAGGATTCTTCTCCAGAGGTGGACCTACAGGTCTTTGTGGTTCTTCGAATTCTTGATTTTCTTCTTGAATTTCTTTGTTCACGGTTGTGTCATGAATTCTGGGTGCTTCTGCTTCTTCAGGTTCTTCAGCAAGTCTCTTTCTGGATTTGTGGTAAGTTGTGTCTTCATAAAATGTCACATCCCTGCTAATGTCAATCTTCTTGCATCCTGGGAAATAGATTATGTAAGCCTTCGATCTTTCAAAGTATCCCACAAATATACCCTTCTTTCCTAAAGGATCTAATTTTGTTCTCTTTTCTTTTGGAATGTGTATGTACACAAGACAGCCGAATATTCGGAGATGGATGACTTCTGGTTTCTTGCCGGAGAATACTTCTTCAGGAGTCTTATTCTCAATTACTCTATGTGGAGTACGATTCTGTACATTCACCGCTGTTCTAGCAGCTTCCACCCAAAGATGCATAGGAAGATCTTGATCATGAAGCATTGCTTTAGTAGCTTCCATGATAGTTTTCTTCTTCCATTCCACAATCCCATTTTGTTGTGGATTATAAGGAGTGGAAAACTCCATCTTAATCCCTGATTCTTTACATAGCTCTTTGAATTCATTTGAAGTGAATTCTCCGCCATTATCTGATCGAAAGGTTTTTATCTTCTTTTCAGTGTGATTCTCGATCAAGGCTTTGAATTCCTTGAATTTGCTGAATACTTCATCTTTATTCTTCATGAAGTAAACCCATGTCTTCCTAGAAAAATCATCTATAAAAGAAACATAATATGCATACCCGCTTAGTGAGTTTGATGACATAGGACCACATACATCGGAGTGGATGATTTCCAAGATTCCTTTTGCTTTTCTTTCACTACTTGGAAATGTCTTCTTTGTGTTCTTTCCTTTCGCACATCCTTTGCAGACCCCGTCATGTTTTGCTTGCATTTCTGGAAGACCCTCAACAGCTTTTCTTGCAAGAGGTAGTGCTCTGTAATGCACATGTGCAAGCCTTCTATGCAAAAGTTCACTTGGCTCTACTGTGTCATGGACCAAGGCTTGTTCTGGATGGCCCTTCAATTTGTACAAACCTCCTTCTTGTTCACCAATCACTATTGCATCATCAATAGTTTTTCCTTTTGGCCACATGATGACTTGACCATCTGTGAATGCAACCCTCATTCCTTTTGCATCCACTGCTGATATGGAGAGAAGGTTCTTCTTGAGTCCTGGCACAAACAATACTTCTTTCATTGTTAGAGATTTACTAGAGTCTAGTTTATAGGAAGATTCCCCACTACCTTTTATTGGATATTGGTAGTCATCTCCTAACTTCACCTTGTGAGGTGATTCATGTTCTGAGAGCTTCACAAAGGATTCCTTGAATCCATTCATATGTTTGGAGGCCCCACTATCAATAAGCCAATCCTCACTTCCATGAGTAATGTTTCCCGTGAGAGCGGAGATCAAAACATATTCATCCTCGCTTGAAGAATCTTCACTTTCATATATGGATCTCTTATTGGACGGTTCATCATCCTCTGCAGCATGAGCATGATGTCTTCTTTTGCTTCCCTTCTTATTGTGAGGACTACTTTTTTTCTTAGGACAATCTCTAGCAAAGTGTCATTTTTCATCACATGTATAGCAAATGAACTTAGACTTATCTGTAGGCTTTCTAGAGTTATTCCTGTGATGAGAGTACTTACTTCTGTGATGGTTGGATCTAGATTTCTTGGATTGTACTATGAGAGCTTTATCTTCACTTACCATCTTCTCTTCTAGAGATTCTATTTGAGCTTCTTCTTGAGAACATTCTTCCCACAGTCTGCTGAACTTGACTAACTTCTTTATAGCACAGATCCCTTGAATGAAAGAGTCCCATGTCCTAGGGAGACCATTCAAGGTGGTCATCACAATTTCTGTATTCTCCACTTTTTCATCTACTGCTTCCAATTGTTCCTTGATCTGAGAAACCCTTGTGAAGTAAGACTGGATGGTCTCTGCATTCTGGATCTTCACATTCTTTAGTTGATTTCTCAGAGTCATCTTCTGGTTTATGTTCTTCCCTTCAAACAATTTGGTTAGGGCATCAAACATAGCTTTAGGTGTCTTGAGAGAGGACACATGTGGGCTAAGGTGATCCTTGATAGAATCAGCAATGATCCTCTTCACCATAACCATATTATTCTTATGTAAGGATTTTTCCTCATCTCCCTCTAGAACTGGAACCTCCTCATGGATGTAGGAGTCTAACTCATTTTCTTCCAGGACCAGGGAGATCCTATACTTCCAGGCTCGGAAGTTATCAGCTCCCTCAAGATTTTCATCAAGATTAGTATGATGAGACATCTTAACTGAGAACCTCAAATGGAAATACAAAAGAGTTTAGATCTTACCAGGTTCAAGATGTCGAATCTGAAACTTGAGCTAAAATCCGGCAGTACTAGATTAGGAGCAAATTAGCGTTTTGCTTTTCCGGAGTTTTGTCTACCCAAATGCCTTGAAATTTGTCCCTAACTTTGATTTTGGAGAGGATATCAATCCATGCCTGGGCTCACTGAAAAAATCCTCTTCTATGAAAATCCCTAATTTTCGGCAGTAGTGACAGGTCCAAAACTGAAAAACCTCAGAATTGGATTATGCTTCGACAGAAAGATGTACCCTAAGGAGGAGATTTATTCCACCTTACTTTTGCTGAAAATCTGTGGAGGAAGATCCACAAACTAGGAATCCCTAGTTCCCGCAGCTGCACAGTGTCTTATTCTCAGGTTAGCTCTGATACCATGTTAGTTTTCAGCATTAATCTAGCATTATTAGGATATTTAACTCAGAGAATAACAAGCACAACAATCAAACACAAGAGACAATGAACATAGTGTTTTTCCTTGGGGAAACCATAAAGGAGAAAACCCCACAACTTCCTCAGAGATAGAATCAGCACCAAAATAGAAAAGCCCAAAACAGTAAGTGATATCCTGACAGCAGTAATCTTCTTCTTGTCTAGCCCCAATTTCTTCTCCTTCCTCAACTATGTGCTACACTTGAGTGTGGATGAATTGTGTGATAAATAAAGACTCCTTTTTTCTATTTATACTAATCCTGACATGACTAAAACCCTACTAGGGCCGACCTCTACTAGGAAAGTCTAATAACCCTAGTGCCCTGGAACTGTGGGGACTTTAACCCTTAGACAATCAGAGGGTTACCCACCATGACTTGACATGACTTGTTTACATAATAGATCCTCCTGATCGGAACATTGGGGCATGATAACATGACTCAATTACATAATAGATACACCCCAGAATAAACATCGAGTTACAAGACAGAAGATACATAGATGAATACATTCCGAAGTTACAAATACATCAACAATTGACTGTCACACAACACCACTACAACAAGACAAAACGAAACCTGATAATGCAATTACTTCATGAATTTTGTTGCATCTAATTATAAGCACATCAAACTAAACTTCAAAACTAAACATAAATAACTAAACTGAAAAACATCTAATACTACCTGCAACTCTGTAAGAAGTCGGGCCCTAGCCTTCAAAAATAGATGTTGCCGAAAGCTCACAAAATCTACAATAGAGAAGTGTTGAGAATTGTTACTCCTTTATTAATTTTATCAAGATATAGTTACACTTGCTTTGCTATAATCTCTTACAATTTTGCAACCCTTGGCTCTCCTTGCATGTGTGTACTTATACAAGAATGGAATCATTTAGTTACATCAATATCGAGAATCCATGGAGATCTACAATCTTCAGGATGCCGAATTAAATTAGAACAATTACAACTATTAATACATCACATAAGATCAACTCATAAATGAATGAACTTTTAATTCAAGTTGTTACAAAATGACGCGTTCTAGCTAATGAGGAAGATACTTGAGGAGTTTCAGCTGTATGTGTGGAAGAGCTTCTGATATTCCTTCATCAACAACTTGGACCGAATCATTGAGAAAGAAACTGATTCCAAGCAGTACTTATTTCTGAGTGCATCGATCCTCTATATTGGAGACACCTGGAGATTTGAAATCCTTCTTTCCAACCAATGAAAAATCAACACAGATAACAGATAAAGTCCATAATTATAAGTAAAATCAAACATCAAACGAAATAAGTAATCATGATTGATACCTTATGTCTTCTTGCTTGTTTTCATGGAAATAATAAGGATTTAGCTGTAAACATGAGAAAAGAATAGGAAAAAAGGGTAAACCAGAGTATGGTAAAAAGGGTAATTTCATATCCCAACATCTTTCCCCAGCTATCTGATTGCATTTCCTCATGCAACAATCCAACTAGTTTGAATCTAAATCAGACTCGAGATTATTTATATGAAATTTTGTGATATTGAATGAAGACTCTGGCCTCTCCCTTTTTGCAAGAACCCATTGCTTGTGATCAACTTAACCCAACAATATCTTTCAACCTTCTTTGTCATCATGTAAGTGCTCTTGTAATTCCTGTTTGGCCACTAGATAAGAAGAAATCTAATTTTCAAACCTAGCTAGCTTGGACCACGTGTTTCCATGCACATGAAATACCTTAGCACCCTGGACAAAGGATACTTAAAATTTTCAAAACAATATCGGTCCTTTTCCCTTAGATATATGGGAGAAACCTACCATTGCTGACTGCTCCCCTTCAAGGCATAGTCCTCATGCTGAGAAGTCAAAATGACATAAGTAAAGGAGACTTTATGTTGGAGTGCATCCAACTAACTGACCTTCTTAGGGAATGAAATATATTTCTTATGCCTTGCAATCAAAGGTACAAGATCCTGAGGTTCATCCCAAATCCATAAAGTGGAGTTATCATCATTCATGTGAATGGTTTGAGAGGAAACCCACCAATGCATATGGTTAGTGACAAAAGAGGTAAAGGATCTTAGATGAATATTCCCAATATGGGGACCTGTATTGGACTGGGATTCCATCAAGCATGCCATCTCATGCAGATATAATTCACATAGTATATTTTGCTCCAAAAAATTGCTCTAAGTGAAATTCTCTAGGAACTGGGAAGGTGTCACAATTTTCCAAGATATTCCTTCTTTTAAAGCCTTTATTTTGAACAGAGTCATTTGTTAAAAAATAAATATAGGGTAGGAAGGATATGGAGCTCTACAAATCAATAATTATTTATTCAAAGTAAGCATTTTTTCCTAACCTTTCTACGTAGACTTAAATTTCTTTAACTCTTTCATTTTCTCCCAATGAATTTTCTAGAAGAAAATATCTTTGGCCCATTTCTCCCTTGGTTCCTGAATAGTATTTTTGTGTTCATTCATGTAAATTGTTCCTTTATCATATTGAATCACCTGATACTACCACTTACTCACCTCAAGTTTCAATAATGACAACTCTTTTTCTAATTCTTTCTCTTCTTCGCATGTGACTGACTCCTGAAATTATGTAACCTCTACCTCTGTTGATGCTTCCTGGGTTTGAACATTTACATTCTGAGTTGTTGCTTCCTAAGTTTGAATACTTACAATATGAACTGCTACCTCCTGAGTTTGGACACATGTAGTTTGGTCTATTGTTTCTTGTGTTTTGAAAGTTTCGGTTTGAATTGCTACCTCTTGTGTTTCGGCAGTTACAGTTTGAACTGTTGTTTCAACAATTGTTTTTAGAAACGTTGGTTCTTGTGTGACAATGTTTACTTCTTTGAATTCTAACATATCATCTTCAACAACATAATTGAAGGACACTGGTTCTTGTGTTTCAGCATCCCGTTCTATCTCCATATCTTTGTGCTACTGGGATCTCTCCTAGATTATTTATGTATCACCCGATTGTTTCTCCTTATCTAGAAGTGAATTGAATTCCTTAGAACTTATTTTAGAAGGGAGCAATTAAGTATTTCCTGAGTGTTTAGGATACAATGCCTCATTTTCCTATAATTCCTACTCACGAATCAAATCCACTTCCAATATTGATTCCACATTCTGTGTCTTATCTCTTCTTTGACCTGAATGTGCCAATTTCCAGGTTGTTATCTCCATCTTCTCAGCATTATATCCTAACAATTTGAATAAATCCCCACATTCGGGACATACTAGTTCTTCTTTCTTTGGGATGGAAAGTAGGTTTTTGAACCGATTAGCGGCTTCTTCCAAGGTTTCTAGGCTTCAAATTTATTTCCTTTTACTGACTTCATTCCACTTTTCCAAATATTCTATAAGTACTCACACATCCTCCTTTAACAATTCATTTTCATAGTGCAAATTTTCTAACTAGGTTTGGCCTTCAGTAGGTTCTTGTGTAATAGTGGCTTCCATAGGTAAATTTACCAATGGTTCTTGTGTTTCATTGGGTAACCTAGGTTTCAAAATAGGAATTTCAATACTCACCACTTCTCTTCCCAAGAGGCCCTGGTTCTTTTGCTCCTGGATGATTCTCCTTTGATAATCAATATTTTCCTATTTCTTTATGGTGTAAGAAAAATATATACTTCTCCAATTTATCCTAAAGGTTCCTCTTACTCAATTATGGTTCCTCTGATCTCATAGGAATTTTCAATATCAACAATTTAGGTCTTATTTCTCGAGGCTCTACAACTTATTCTTCTTCTATTTCCGCATTCATAGCTCCAGCTTCTTCTATTGCTGCTTCTACAATTGTTCCCAATTCTGTTTCTACTATTGTTTCTCTTCCAGCTACTAATGTCACAAATTATTCTATTACCATCATTGCTCCAACAATTTCCTCTATGGGATTCACTGCTGCTACACCTCCCCCTGAATCTTCTTCCTGATCATCTCCACCTTCTTCCAACTCTTCACCCCTCCCACCAGATGAACATAAGGAGATCTGTTTGACCTCTCTATCTGCAATATGTCCTCCTGCACCCCATCTCCCACAAGAAATTGTTCCCATGTTAGGTTATGTTGTGCCAAAGATATTTACACCAATAGTTTAATTAACCCATGGTTTGTCATATAAGACAGTAGGTGCCTAGATGTCTTAACATAATGTGCCATATTTTGCAGAGTGTGTAAATGATAAAATGGCATGTTTATCAATCTGCCATGGTGTAAATGGGAAAGTAGGACAAAATCATAAATGTAGACAACTCTATATCTTCCTTCGCATGTAATGTACCTTTTTAGGAAGATAACGACCTGGTCTCGAGGTCTTGGTAATGTCTCAAGAATCATTCCTCTAGACCCTGGTTGCATCTTCTCCCCTACTACTAGAAAATATTCAATTTCTATAAATTATGTATTTTCTGGAAAAACCATTGATTCCCAATCCTAGGCAGTCATGTGGCTTATGATAAAGCATGTTTTAATACATCCATTCTTAATCCTCTGATCTCCGAGTATTCTCCATTCAAGTTCATGGAAAACTTGAATGTTGTTTCTTCATGGAAACCACTCAATCTTTGGAAGTATTCAATCCATCCAGCTTCCCGAAAGATGGCAAAGACCTCTCTATTTGCATGAAGGGAGTCTATATTATTGGGTTCATACCTGACTGGAGGACCCATACTATTTTTCCTTGACTAGATGCGATGGTGGATATATTACTTTGCAGTATCAGTCATTGGAGTTGCAACAATCATACACAGTAATCGAATAGCAAAGGTTCATACGAATATTTTGAAAATTTGGCGAAATTAAGAATAGGATCTCTTAACAAATTATCGAAGATAGGGCGACAATTGTTTAAGAAGTGCAGGTGGAATAATTTTAGAACAAATCGGTCATCATGCATTAAACAAGTCAAGCATGTTCGTGTTAGCATTGATTTCCCAAATGCGTGGAGGGAGTGTAGCATATATCATCATGAAACAGTAAGATTTAGTTGGAAATCCATCCTAGATGCGGTGGAATTTCGGTGAGATTTTTAACAACAATATTAGCGGATTAAAAATGAAAGTTGGCAGGAAGAATGATAGATTTGCAGCATGAAATGACCAACTTTAGTGGGAAAAATAGCGGATTTGCAGCGAAAAACGGCCAAAAATAGTGGGAAAAATAGTGGAGTTGCAACAAAAAAATGGAAAAAAGCACTGGAGTTGCAACAGAAAATGGCTAAAAATAGCGGAGTTGCAGTAGAGTTACATCGAACAAAATTAAGCATTGGATAGAGTTTATGCTAAGAAAAATTTGATCGATCTTTATATAAATATGGTAAAATGATAAATTTTCTGTCAGAGGTCTGCAATCTTGTTCACTTTCTCTTGCAAGGAGTAATACCAATGAAAAAGGATCGTTTAGAATTCTCTAATCTCTAGGACCATCGTGACTAATTCTTCTGCATGAACCTTCACGAAAATTCATGGTCACAATTCTCCAAAACAACACCCAATCATAGCTTAAAAAGAAAAAACAAACAACGAAAATCAAACAATTTTATTTATATACAATTTCTGTGTGGAATTTGCAACAGATTTTAAAAAAATTAGAAACAGGGGAAAAACCCTGCTTCTGTATCAGTTGACATTCAAGATCAGCTGCAACTTGAAAGATAAACGCAACCTTCGAGATAGGTTTATGATAAATCCATAGTCGATGACCATTTGAAAATAGAGGTGTATGATTTTCATCAATAATGGTCAAATGGACGGTCCCATTGTCAAATAGCTTATCTATTTTGTAGGTTCCCAACCATTTTGTGCATAGATTTCCTTTAAAATCCCTTTTGAACTGTGAATCATAAAAAAAATCCTAGTATCCTTCGGAAAATACCTTCTTCTTTATAAATCTGTCATGCCATTTGGAGCATTGTTGTTGAATTAATATTGTATGATGTACAGCAGTAGTGCTCTTCTCATCTAGTTCATTTAGTTGATTCATTTGGTTCTTACGAGCCTTCCTTAATTCCAGGTTTGCCTATGTGGATGTTCTCAATTTTTTTATTTTAAGCTCAATAGTAAAAAAACACTTTTTCGTACACCATTTCATATGGGGAGAATCCTCTAGTGTTGCACCATGTAGTACAATAGGCCCATAATGCTTCTCTGAGCCTTTAATCCCAATCCCTACGATGACTCTTCACTAGTTTTGTAAGGATCGACTCGATTACATTTTTCGTACTCTCCACCTAGCCATTGGCTTATGGATGGTATGGGGAGGTTACTCAATGTTGAATATGATACTTCTAAAACAGGGCCTCCATTTTATGGGACACAAATTGTTGTCTCTCATTGGTTATAATATATTTGGGTACTCCAAAGCAGGTGAATATCTTTGCATATAAAAATTCTATTAGAACTTGATCATTCGATTATACCAAATCCATAGTTTCCACCCGCTTAGTCATATAATCAGTGGAAACCAAAATGTAAACCTTTAGTCTTGATGGAGGGTTGATAGGCCCTACAAATTCCAGAGCCCATCTATCAAAGGATTCAACCACTATCTGTGGTTGAAGTGGATTTTTTATCCAATTTCTCTGGCTGGCCCATTCTGTGGCAAATGTCATGGGCTTGAACATAATTCCTCACATATTGAAACATAGTTGGACAAAAATACCCCATCCTTAATGCTTTATGGCCAATTTTTTTATCAGCAAAATTCCCCTTACAAGGCTCATCATTGTAGGCCTTCAAAATGCTATGGATTTCATCCTCCCTTCCACAACACCTAATTTCCAAATTAGGTCCCGTGTAGAAGATGTTTCCTCTGATACACTGGTATCTTGAACTTTGTTGTATGGTCCTTCTCTTCTCTCGTTTGGATAAGTGCGTTGGAAGTATACCTACAACCAAGCAATTAGCAATGTCATCGTACCATGGGGAATAAGTTGAGACTACGAATAAGTGTTCATCAGGAAAGTATTCTTCAACTGGTGAATCCTCATCATTATTAGTCAGTTGAGAAAGGAAATCTACAACCATGTTCTCCTTTCCTAGTCTGTCAACAATGGTTATATCAAATTCCTGAAGTAAGAACAACCACCTATTCACTCTAGCATTAGTAATAGGTTTATTCATTAAATATCTAATAGTTGAGGGGTCAGTATGTACAAAAGTATAATATCAAGTAATATAGTGCCTAAATGTATTAATCGCATAAATAATGGCAAGGAAATCTTTTTATATTACCATATAGTTTAGTTTAGCAGTAGCCAGATTCTTACTAACATAATAGATAACGTACGGGCTGTGACCTTCATGTTGTCCTAAAACTGCTCCAATGGTTGTATATGAACCATCGGAAGAGATATGAAAAGGCAGGGCCCAACTAGGCCCTCCTAAGATAGGTGTTGTAGATATCCTTCTCTTTAGTTCTGAAAACGATGCCTGGAATGTATCTGTCCAAACAAATTGTGCATCTTTCATCATAGAGTAAATAAAGGGGATGCCAATTTGAAAATAAATTCTATAAATCATCTATAATATCTAGCATGACGAAGAAAAATTTGAACCTCTTTCTATGGCCAAGGGGTAGGAATATTTGCAATTACCTTTATCTTAAACGGATCTACTGAGATTCCTGTAGCAGAGATAAAATGCCCAAAAACTATACCTTTGCTCATAATCATATGACACTTTCCAGTGTTCCGAGATAGGTGGGTCTGTTCACAGCATTCTAGAACTTTTTCCAAATTCTTTATAGCTTCATCAAAATGGTTACCATATGGAGTGAAATCATCCATAAAAATTTACATGCAATCATTTACCATCTCAGAGGAAATCCCTATTACAGCTCACTGAAATGTAGTAGGAACATTTACACAACCCAAAAGGAAGCACCCTATATGCAAAAGTGCCCCAAGGAAAAGTGAAGGTGGTTTTTTCTAGGTCTTTAGGGGAAATTTGGATCTGGTTACATCCACTAAAACCATCTAGTAAATAAAAGAACTTTTTTTGAGACCATGTGTCTAAAAATTGATCTATAAAAGGCAAAGGGAAGTGGTATTTTTGTGTTTCTTTATTCAGTTCTATGTAATCTACACAAATTCACAATTTCCCAATTTTATTGGGTACAATTACTAGTGGGGAAACCCACTCACTGTCTAAAATAGGATAAATAAAACCCTCCTTTAAAAGTTTATGGATTTCTTCCTTCACAATGTCTCTTAAATTCGGGTTCATTCTGTGTTGAGGTTGGTGTATGAGATTTGAAGTTAGTCCTGAGGGAATACCCCTCATTTATGTATACTCCCAAGGAAAGGCCCCCTTATTCGGTTTCAACATCATAACAAGACATTCCATTTCATCGGGCTTGAGATTAGGATTAATGTTTAATTTTTTCCCTGGTTTGATTTCTACTGGAACACTCTTTGAGTTATCAATTACCAGGATTATTTCAATGTTACTGAATAAAGATTATTCTATAAGTTCTTCTTGTTCTTGCTATTTTAAGGTGTTGTTCAGGATCTGATATGCTTGATGAGTGACATACATAGGCTCCATAATAAAATTATAGATGGTTCCATCTTCAGTTTCTATCCTGAAAGTTAAGTCTCTCCCAATTGTTAATAAAGGCTAAATATCTTCCTCCTCCTCCAAATCCATCCACACTTGAATTTCAGAATCTGAGTTTGGTCTAGCTAGAAGATATAAGGTCAAGGTTTTGATGGAAATTCCATCAGAAATTGTCATGGGCCCTGATCTACAGCTAATATATGCATTTTCTGTAGCTATACATGGTCTTCTTAATATTAATGGGTGTCCCCCCAGCTGTGACTTGGGTTGTAAACAAAAAAATCTATAGGGTAATCCCATGATTCAATGGAGACTACTAGGTCACCTAGGATTCTTTTCGGTTTGATAGTGGATCTGTCAGCCATTTCTAGTATGGTTTGGGTAGGCCTGAGATTAGCGAGTCCCAGTTTCTTCACAGTCCCAATGGTAATAATGTTTATTGAAGCACCTAAATTGACCAAAATGTTAGGGATTCGGATCTGCCCAATATATTATGTAACAGTGGGGTTACCTAGGTCATCGTATTTATCCAGTGGGGCTCTCCCCATCATAAGTTCAAATAACTTCCCCACTACATGCATTGTTGGAGGATCCTTGGGCTTCCTTCCTGGTTTTTTCATGACCAGGTCTCTAACAATTTTGGCATATATAAGTACATCATGTAGGGCTTGTAATAGTGGAATTATTACATAAATATTTTTCAACTCTCCTAAAAGTTTGAAACTAGGTTTTCCCACGACCTTTTGCAAGGTTAACCGTTCAGAATATGGTGGTTCTCTCAAAAACTATGTAGGTTGAGTCTTAATATGTGTCTCTGCAAGTGTCTCAACTAATTTTTCATCATGTATCTCAATCAGTATTTCAACTGGTGTTTCAACATCCTCAATAATGGGGATTGTTGAACTAAATGAATTTTCAAATCATGGATTCATTCCTTCTTCAGTCATAGAGGATGGAACATCCTCAGTGACGATTGGTTCCCCTACCCTCCCTGGTCATAAGTGTAAATTATTTCAAGAGAGAGGGGAAATGGAATAACCTCGCATGGTAGAGGTTTCGAATTATTGCACCTCCTTATTATTAGGATTGGGGTTAGGTTGAGCAGGAAATTGAGGACGAAGTGGTGCAACCATTGGTGAAGCATTATTTGGGAGTTGCAACTGTGGCTGCTAATACTATGGATAGGATGGCTGATTATGGGGAAAATATTTCCCTGGATAAGGGTTTCTCCATCTCGAAGACCAAGGGGATTCTTGGTTTGGATGTGGTGCCCATGAAATCCAAGGGTTCGGATATTGTATTGCATGTTGGGAATGTTGGTGCCACTATGTATTAGGATATGAGTATTGTGGAGGGAATTTATTATTAACATTATTCCAGGAATTGAAAGGTGTAGGCTCACAATTCATACCTGGAATCTGAGCTTTCGGAATTGAAAGGTGTAGGCTCAAAAGAAGTTTCCACAGCTTCTTTTGCAAAATGAAACATGTTTTCTCTATGTCTACAGTGGATGCTTGAAATAATGCTTTGTCCTTCAAAAATGAATGGAAATTCTTAATGTTATGTTCCATTTCAAACAGACCACACACCTATGCCTTATCAAGCGGGAATTATCTCAACAGGTTCTTATTCCTACACTTAGGGAAAAATACCCCAAGTACCAGATCTTCGGCCACTTGTTTTTGTTTTTCTCTCATGACATCCAGCTGCAAAGAAATGAAACTCATCATGCCAGTCTTAAAATTCTTGAGAATATTTTCTATCTCTTCCCGAGTAGCTCCTCCACTAGCTGACTTCTGTGCTCATGAGAATACGTCTTGGTCCCTTGTATTGGTCCTGGAAGACCCTCTAGAGTATCGTCGACATAAGCCCACAATATGATCAAAAGGTTATTTGGATATGTCTCCTTTCCCTAACAGATTAAGCATGTCAAGGAATTATTCCCTTATTCCATGCAGCAAAATGATCTTGAGAACATCCCTTCCAATAGTGGTATGGCATGTTCTCTTCACATTATACAGAATCCTTTCCACAAAATCCTCCAAAATTTAATTATCTTTCTACACCATATTAAATAATTCTTCTCACTTATCCTTAGTTCTACAATATTCTTGGCATTTCGCAAGAAATACCTATTTCATCTTCTCCCATGCCATAATCGTCTCGCCACCCAAACTCATAACCCACGTAAGGAATTATCTTTCAAGGTGACAGGAAATAATTTCAGTTTCCCATGAAAGTTAGGTAACACTAAAGGTGAAATATGTTTCATAGGGACATGTCCATATGTTTGTCGAATAGGGAACTAAAGTGTAGAAACTGTCTCCTCATGCTGAAAGTCTCCATTGTCATTATTAGTGTCGCCTACTTCTTCTTCACGATCCTCATGGTGACACTCGTTATTCATGATTATCTCTTCCTCTTGATTTTCTATCTCCTTATGGTCTTCAAAATTCTGTCAAAACTGCAACCACTCTTCTTTTGTAAATTCCTCGCCGTTGATTCAATAGACCTCATCTAGTCCACCTACTCCCACAAAACTACCCCTATCTATTAGAGTTCCCTCCACAGTGACACCAGATGGTGTCGCAACTCCTACTAATCTATCCATAGTTTAAACTGATGCCTCTAGCGTAGGAGAAATAAGGCTTCTTCTCATGGATGATGGTCATCGATATCGAGCTCCAGTAGAAGAATCAACCCTGGAAATTAATTCATCAATGAATTCCTTTTTTCCTAAGCATGGGATACAACCACAACCTCTTCCACCTGTCAGGTTAGTATTTTGGGGGGTTATGGGAATTTCCCGTTGAGTTCTTCTCGTATTCAGGAAAACTTATTAATCATGCAATCTTATCAATCATACTTGATCCTCGGGTAAGGAACCTGTTCGCTTTATTGAAGGATGCGTAGCTCTTCACTGTGTCTTATCGCTCATGCACCTGTGAATCAAAATTTATAAAGAAATTGAACCAATTCAACTACTAATTATGTCTATCAATTACCTTCCTCGACAATGACGCCAAAATGTTGGGCACTCATATACTCATTAATTTCTTAGCAAGTAGATTGTTCAATATTAATTGTCAACTGAGGGAAGTCTATTTATTTCAAAGGAAATTAGAATAATATATGCATAAACATTTTCAGTAGTTGATGTATAAAATGCAAATCACTCAATCCTAATTACTTATCAGCCAACTCAGCTCTCTGTAAAGAATCAAATGAAATTACCAATTTAGGAATTGAAAAGAACTTATGGTTCATATTGTATCAATATTAAGGTTTATAATCTAAGGATAAATCAACCTAGAATTACTCTTGCATAAAATGGAAGTCTATATTACCAAATCAGAATGATCATCAATCATTAATCAAAGCAGCAAATTCATCAAAGTAAATGACCTATCTAATTTAGGAAAACTCTAGAAAAAATTGAATTACGGTCCACACAAGATTGTTGGAATAGAAAGAATAATAGTCCACATAATATTGTTAGATAGAAATAATAACAATCCACATAAGATTGTTGGAATATGGAAATTTAGTAGCGAAACCTATCAGAGAAGCCAATCAATATAGTGTCAACCACATCATCCAAGTTCTATATCCATGCTAACTTAACATTAAATTAAAACCAAAACATAGTTGATATAGGTGTTTATTGAAACTGAAAAGAACATAACCCTAATCAATTTGATAGGAACCCAATTCAGGAAAAATCCACACAAACCCATTTAATACCAATTCAAGCACACAACCCTAACCAATTTTAATACAAATGCAAATATAGCACATAGACCCATAGAAATTTCATATAATTATGTAAGTATTGCAACATTCTATTTAACACTTCAACTTCCAAACATCCAGCACTTATTAAGAGGTGGAAAATCGTGTCACAATTATGGCATGTGACCTTTTGTGTGAACAATAAGATGTAACATATATAAGATGTAACTTGGAAAGAAATAACAAACACTTTCATTGAGAGACCTGCAAAAGTTTTGAAATTACCTTTGATAGAATGAGATCATGTATGCTTTAATTCTCTTGCAACGAAAGTGTAGCGTGGAATTCCTGCAAAAAAGGGAAAAAGAGAGAATTAATGACCTTTCTTATAGATTTTTTGGCAACACAAAACATGCCATTAAAGGAATACTTGTTAAAATAGACTTGAGTAGTTGTTGGTAGTTGAGGAAAAGTAAAGTGGCCTTAAGGACGATCCATTTTGCAGGCCTGGTGATCATCAATCCTGGCCGATATTTACTACTGTTGATATTTACTATTGTTGTTACTATTATTTCTATTGATGTGTACATATGTTATTTACTACTGCTGATATTTACTACTATTATTATTGTTCATAACAATATGTATAAAAATTCAAAACTCCTCAATACAATATAAAACATGGAAAAATTCAGATTTGTATCCAATTGATGCTTCTTCATGCAAAATGAATACAACCTATGGATAGAACAATGGCACTAGCAACAAAATTCCATGATGGAAAACACAAATCACTTCTATGTACACATTTTTAAGTTGAAATCTATCTACTTTAGGAATTATCTAAAACACAAAATAGCTAATCTCTAAAATACACTTAAGGTGCATGTTGCCTTGAAAATTAACACCCCAATTGCAAGGACTCAAAGATACTAGCTAAGTGCAACTATGGAAATAAGGTAGCTATCACCTACTTCCCTTCTCTTTAAGTCTCTTGAACCACTAATACATACAAAACATTTAGAAAACACATTTCAAGAAACACACATTAAGTAATATTCCATTTAAGTATTGAAGTAGAAAAATAAAGTATATGAAAACACTAACATGGGCATGGGCATCAAAATTTGACAAACAAAAACTTGTTTCATCCTTTTAAAAGTAATAATAAATATAATTGTTGAACTAGCCAAAATTTCAAGAATCCTAAAGAACCATGCTTCAAGAAATAATAAAGAAATATTTGACGATCAATAACTTCACATTGAGTCATCCCAACCATTCTCCATCCGAAGGATTCACTGCACCTACAGATAAGAGAAATTAAAATGAGTATGAAATTGTTACAAACAAATCAACGATAATACAAAAAATAATAGTTTATAAATAAGCTATAAGATATTAGTACAAAATATTAGAGAAATTAGAATGGTTTGAAACTTCCCCCTATTTAAATTTTCAATGACATCTTCATAAATTATGTGGTCTCTTTCTTCTAACTTGTATGTGTCATTCTTGATATTGTATGATAGGTTTTCCATTGCTATACCAGATTCATGTTGTATGAATAGATGATCTGTCAAATCATACTTGTACATGCGTTTACCCTTTATTATATTGTACCAAGAACATTGAATCTCAAAACCTTCATGCCTATCCAAAATATCAATTCCATTATGGTAATCAAACACCATATTACCATCATTGTTTCTTATTCTTTGACCTCTTCCAATGTACCAAGTCCCACAAGAAGCATCGTGCTTTGTACTTTGAGATACACCTTTTCTTGTAGTACGTTCAGCTACAACTATAGAATCACTCTCAAATAACACCACACAATATAATTCAATCCCAAGACCAATCATAACACCCTTTTGGGGGGCCCTCTCATCTCGCATGAAGTATGCTCCATTCCTCATTTTAGTCAACCTATATTTCGATAATGTCATATTTCCATTCAATTGACTAAACAAATAAGATTTTTACATGTCCTTGCCATCGAGCTCCACCACTGGTTTGATAGTTATGTTTACATTTTCATCAACAAAATCTAAATTTCCATCCAAAATACCATTCCTCCATTCACTTTCCATCGTTTTCAATTCACTATCATTGAGTACCATAAAACACGAATATTGGAATATGGATGTTGAATGACCCGGTGTAGAATTATCAACTACTTCATCCTCAACTTTGTATGTTGAAACATTGTGATCCTCTATCCATGGTTTAAACCACCAATAATCTTCTGTGTGTCTTTTTGGTTGCATGCCAAGACCTATTAAACCTCCTTGTGCATCCTCCAATCCTATCTTGAGATATTCTATAATTTTATTATCTGTGGATATTGAATCATATTGTGACAAGACATGACCTTTCTCTATTGTTTGCTGATGCAATTTATTCCAGATACTCATTTGTTGCTTATGATATTTATCGAAACGAATCCCTTAGGGGGATTCGATTCTTCTTCAACAACTCTATTAAGGGTTCCAATAGCATGAAGTAAGTTAGTGAAATCATATGTCGTCTCTACTCCAACCATGCCACTGACTTTTCTAAAGAATTTCTCACATACATCTGACCCCGTTAGGTGAAATGCACATGGCAAGTTAGAGTATTGATCACGAAATAATCTCATCAACAAAACCACAAAGTGGCAAGAAATTTTCACATCGTGATATCCCTCTATGCTAGTGAAATTAATGTTGACATTAGTATTTGCTTGTTCTTTGACCCAGCATAGCCATAACGTGAAGAAATGATGGACTCTTGAATAATTTTTCACTCTTTCCCAAAGAGTCAAACTAGGAGATAAAAAAATATTAATATAGTCAACAATTATTCGTAGATAGGAATCTGTACCTGATGTCCTCTCTATCATGACACCTGTACTTCTCATTTTCTTCAAGCACCTCTGGACATGCCTTGAAAGCAATGCGTTGTGCTGAACCCTAGTTTTGGCGATCAATCCTCTCTATATCCTGAATTTTAATCTTGTGGTCATCCACTTTAAAAGTGTTATAAATCATTCTTACATGGTCAAAACTAATCAAATCTTCTCCAACAATCAAATCTTGTCAACCACTAAACAAAGGATTCACTAGATTTTTTCCATTGTGGATGTAATCCTGCTCATGAAGTCCTGTTACTTTAAATCCAACATACAACCCAGTTAGTCTCCACCCTTACCAGGGAATATGATATATCATGTTTTTCATTGAGTAATAATCCTTCAACATAAGAATTCTTCTCCTACTATTCCCATATGAGGAATGACCAATAATAGGTCCTAGAAAATGTTGCACATGTTTCTTCCATAGGTCTTTTATTTTTTCCCATTGTCGATGGGAAAAAATTGCATCAAATATGTTGCATGTTGGATGAAAAACCACAACCAAATGAGGAATATTCTCACGTAAAGGGTTTGCAATAATAACACGTGCATAATAGCCAATCACACAATTATTGAAGGAATCTGTAATAATCTCATAGCCTGCAGCACCCTCACCAACTGTCACCAAGAAATGTGATTGGAACTTATTTTCTTATTTCTTACCAAAAAATCCCACCAATGTATCACTTTTTTCTACCCACCTGACATTATTTTTCACAACAACTTCATCTTCAGCAAGGCACATGGGAATTGGGCCATCTATACCATGTTTGGATTTATAGGAACCATTAAATTTTCTTATTGCCTAAAAAATGTACTCTTTATCCTCTAGGATATATGTCAATTATTTTCTAGCTTTCCTTAAACTCATAGATATCGAAGGGCCATCCATATTCAAGCTAATAAATCTACGTAATCTAGGACCTCCTTGTTAGAGATGAAATTGTTCCTTGTTTTTAATTATTATCTTCTTGTCTTTTGTTTTTCATTATTTATTTTTAAGTTTTTTATTGGACATTAGCTTATAAATTTTAAATCTTCCTTTAGTATTCAAACTTATAATATTCCTAACCCTTGCATAAAGGTTTTTTGTGAGTGTTTTATAAAGCGAGATATCACATGGTACATTCAAAGAATATAATTATTTACACTCCACATATACGGGTGATGTGGGAATCCTAAAATCACTAAATATTATGGTCAGTACATGTCCAGTTTCAGGCATCAATTTGTATGAAATATTGGCCCGAGATTTGGTCAGGAACAATGTTACATTTGTCAGCACAAGTTCCCCACTTCATTTGCTTTGAAAAGAGAGAACATGGGTTAACCCTAGCTCCACATTTCCATTATCACAGAGGACCAACACATATGTCTTCTAGTCAAAAGGAGCTCGTTTCAGACACAGTAGATATCTGGTGGAGAGTTAAAAATGAAGAAAAGTGGAAAACTATGCATATTGGAACCGGTTAGCACCAAATGGGTGGATGATTTTCCTAAGTGCGCAGAATTGTTCAGAAGGGATGGTTGGTTTTCTTTCTTTGAGAAAATTATAGGTTATAATTTAGAGGTAACTTGATATTTTGCTCAAAATTATTCAAATTCCTGTGTTGAATTTCAAACCATAAAGATCGAATTGATTGAAGAATTAATATCAGAAGCAACTGGTTTAGCCATTGAAGGGGAACTCTATTTTAAAAATATTCCCTTCGAATTTGAGCCAAGCACATTTTTGTTTTCTGGATTTGAATCTCTGGATTGGAAGAAGGGAATTCATCTCTGCACCGCCAAGCCAGAATGGAGAGAAGTTGTTGGTACTGTAAAACATTACATAAAATGTGAAGGAAGTTTTGCTACATTGTATAAATATCATTTCAGGTTCCTGTTACGTTTAAATGATCAATTGAAGATGAAATTACCCTTTTATTTTTGGAAAGCCTCATTAAAATGTATAATAGTTTAAAAGGCCATATAGATCACACAAATCTGTCTTTCTTTCATCATGGTCTGGTTAAGTTGATAATATTAACAGAGCTTAAGAACAAGAATCGTTCTTGGAAGCATTTCTTGTTTTGGTCTAGATTTCTACCAGAGAAAATTGCAAATCAAGAAAAAGATAAAAAATTAGTTGGCCAATAGAAAAATCTATAGGAAAGGAATCAAGTTGGAAAACATCCTATCATCACAAAAATGTTGAAAAAGAGCTTGGTTGAGGAGTTGAAACATGACATTGAGGAAGAACCAATAAATCTAAAGGAACCAAAATAGGAACATTTATCAGAAGAGAAGACCGTGGCATCATTCAACGAATAAATTTCATTAGCCCCTGATACTCGTTGTATCATAAGTGAGAAACTATTAGAAAAGGGTACATTTATTTCTACCAATACTGAAGGTGTTATTAATCCTTTATCTAAACATGAAGTGCCAAAATGGAGGTCCAAACTAGGCCAACAAACAAGTTAAGGCTAAATATGAAAAGGATTTTAAATCATAAATGAAATAATGAAAAAATTATGACAATTGAATATTCTTCAACTGAAGGGGAACTTGAAGATAATACAGAGGAAAATAATCAAAATCAAACAGAATTAGTGGATAGTAATTGTGAAGAAAAAATTTGTTCAAACTTTGAATTTGGGTCAAGCTCATGAATTGTTTATATAGAATTCCCAACAAAGGAGATGTAAAAGAGCCAAGGGATTTATATGAAATACAAGAATATTTGTTCATCAAAAAATTGGAGGTTCCTCAAACCTCGGAAAATGAAGAATGCCCAGTATATCAGGAAGAAATAAAAATTAGTTCACATGTTGAAATTCTCAAGAAATCTTCACAGCAATATAAACTCCATAATGAGTACTTAAATGATGCAAATGATAAGCTCATGTAGGCTAATAGAATATTGAGAGGATATTTGAAGGAAGTAAATGGTTATTATCAAGAATTGATAATATTTGCAAAGGATTCCTTAAAGAGGAATAAAAATGTATAGATTCAGATTGAAGATTTAACCAGGCAGAATGAGGAACTATCAAACAAGTTTAGAATGGTAGAAGCAAAACATGTTCGTCTTCTTAAAATAGTAGAAACACCATGCTGGATGGACTCACCATGCTAGTAGAAACAACTCGCCAAATCTGAGGATGATATTTCGGCTGTCAGTAAATTTTTGATGACACATTTAGATAGAATTTCAATACATAATTTTAGGAGTTAATTTGATATATTTAGAAACTCCTTTATTTTGAAAACTGTTTAAACAGATTTGAATCCTTAAAATGTGGATCTTATTAATACTCGTTGGGATACTTTTTGTAATATAAATAAAGGTAGTTTAGTAGTAAAGGGGGTAGAGGTTTCTGTGATGGAATGGGTTAGATGCTATCAAGGTTGGTATCATAGGCACATATGACAAACTCTCAGTAAGTTCTGAAGACTGTTTATTTGGAATGAAACATATTATAAAAGCCATGTTTTGATTTATATTTTTGGTTGAATTTTATGACCAGTTTGATCACCTTGATTATCATTTCATTTCTTGATGAATGTTTTTATGCCGAGATGCTTTTAAGTTTGTGGACTTAACTAAAGTTCATTTACTGTATGTATATGGTTTATGCCTATGTTTCAGACCTTTTGTTCAGATCTTCATGATTTATTCTAATTCATTTATTATGTGTTTTTTACATTTCTTTATTCTATTCATACATGATTCCTTCACAATATACAAAATTTAAACCATTTTTCTAGTTTTTTGTTTTGGATGTTCTAGCTTGTACTTTGTAGTCTAGGTACAATTACTAGTACAAACATATTTTGGCGCCGTAGCCTGGGACAGAAGTAAAAAATATCTTCCCTGGGTATGATATTCATATAGCGGGTTTTGATGGTGAACATGTGGAAATTGAACCCAAGAAATAGAACAATTACACTCACAAAATTGCTAATCAAACATGCAAAATTCACACCAAATGTGACTGAAATTGGAGCATAACACTAATATGTATTCAATAAGTGTACAATAGCCAAAATGGTGAATTAATATGCTACTTCAATATATAATTACATGATAGAATTGAATGCATAAATATTCCATTCGAAATACTAAAAAAGTAGGCTTACTAAATCTAGTCAAATCCCCCATAGGTGGATAAAGTAGTTTCCAAATCTATGAATATGCTCATGAATTTGCTAAGTCAAGTGGGAAAGATAAAGAGGGATGGAAAGACAACTAATAAATTCTTTTATTTGGAGAAAAGGAGGGAGTATGATGTGGGAAAAAAAACAATTCAACTACACCTAGTCTAGCTTTTCCTTTTGCCTTAAATCAGAATAAAACAAGGAAGCTTTTCAGAAAAAGTAGATATGCACTTTGGAGGATCTGGAATATATAAAACATGCTAAATTGGGTTTCTAGGATCTTTCCCAAGTGCTCCATGACTCATTTTTATCATGTGTTTACTTTTAGGACCTGTAGAAGGCAACTAGCATAGAATGGAATATAGGAAACTAGGTAATAAGACAAAAATAATTAAATTAATGTCTAAGGTAGGTAACTATGATTTGATTATTTTAAAACCCCCCCTTAAGCCTGAATTTATGAGTAAATATCAGAAAAATATAGGGCCTAGAAACAATTATTAGTCACCCTTTACATACTACTTGTCCATACAACCAAGAAAAGAGGCAAAAACACAGTGGGGAAATCCTCCCTTAAACATGGAGAGGAATTTTTTTTTGGAAATATTGTCATAAATCATGCTTCACAGCATGATCAGAAATCCCCAGCAGTGATTTGAGATTTATGAAGGTCTTCTCACAAAAAACTTTGGTGAAGATGTCTGCTACTTCTTCTGAATATGCACAGAAGAGTAGATCAATGGTGCCATCATGCACAAGCTATCTGATGTAGTGCATATGGATCTCAATGTGCTTGGTTATCTATCTATGAACTGGATCGTTGCATATTCAAATGGTTCTATGATTATCATAGTAGATAATAGTTGAAAACTTTGATTCGAAACCACATTCTCTAAGTATCCCCTGCAACCACAAACATTGAGTTGCTTCATTTACAACTCCTCTATACTTTGCTTCTGTAGATGAGAGTGCTATGGAACTCTGCTTCTTTCTTTACTAGCTGATTGGTCTTTCTGCAAGCATGAACACATATCCTGATGTAGACTTTTGATCTGTGTTGTCACCTTCCCAATCACTGTCAGTAAACCTAATCAAATCAAGGTCATATTTTGCTTTGTAGAAGATCCCATGAGTTTTTGTTCTTTGAAAAACGTTTAGGATCCTTTTGGCTGCTCTCTGGTGGATCTCATGAGGTTGATCCATGTATATTTAATCCACACTAACTGCATAATATATATCAGGTCGAGTGTGTGTAAGATAAAGAAAACACCAAATCAACTGCCTATACAGTGTATTATTTATAATAGGAGAAGAACCTACTTCTTCAAGCTTAACTCCTGAAAGGAAGGGAGTCTTCCTTGGCTTACAATATTTCATGTTGAAATTGTTTAGAAAATCCAAAACATACTTGGAGTGATGTAATTTTATTCCATGTTGGGATTGAGCAATTTTGAGACCCAAGAATTGGCTCAACAATCCCAAATCTGTCATAGAAAATGCATGGTTCATTGCATCCTTCAAGGAGGAAATCTCTTTCTTTGAACTTCCTGTAATCAGAAGGTCATCCACATACAAGAAAATAATAATTAAAGAACCATGAATTATTTTCAAATAGACATTAGGATCATACTTGCATCGAACAAAACTCCGTGATAGCAAAAAGCCATCAATCTTGGCATACGAAGCGATGGGGGCTTGCTTGAGCCCATACAATGATTTATTTAAACTGCACACTAAATATGGATTGGAAACAAACCCTTAAGTTTGATGCATGGAAATATTTTCAGTGAGATCTCCATTTAGGAAATCAGACTTCACATCCATGTGATGTACCTCCCACTGCTTTGAAACTGCAATGGCTAGAGCTATCCTTATGGAGTCCATCTTTTCCACTCGCGCAAAGGTTTCATTATAGTCAATACCATGTACTTGTGAGAATCCCTTGGCTACCAATATTGCCTTATATTTCAAAGGTGAACCATCAGCATCAAACTTAGTCTTGAAAACCCACTTACACTGAACTAGCTTCCTCCCCGAGGGAAGATCAACCAGTTCCCAAGTGTTTTTCTTCTAGAGTGAGCTGAATTCTTTTTTCATGGATGTTTTCCATCTTGGATCATGTGCTATATATTCACAAGTCTATGGATATGATTCAATGATCAGATAGCACTTCTCAACAAATAGAGTATATTTCACACAAAGGGCACTCTCAAATTGAGATCTAGTCCTCCTAGTGTCAATAGGATTTCTAGCTAGTTCCCCAGCTGCATGAATGCTCTTTGCTTCCCATTATGGTATTTTAGGACTGTTAGGATCTGCAATTAAATCATCATTATCAGACATATCAGAATCATAAAACTCATTAGTCTCTTCACTTACAATCAATGGATCTGGTGGTGAAGAAGACTCTCCAACTTCAACTGCTACTAAAGGCTCTTCTTAGAACTGAACACTTCTTTCAATGAAATATTTGTTAGTTATCAAGTTGATCAGCTTGTGCCCTTTTGAATCTTCATAATACCCAACAAATATGCACTCTTGGAATTGGGGCTGCAAATCCTTCCTCTTTTCAGTTGGAATTCTAGACCAAGCCTTTGAGCCAAAAATCCTGAAATGGGTCACATCTAGCTTGTGCCCACTCCACGCTTCGAAAGGATTCATACCATAAAAATTCTTATGATGCACCCTATTCTGGATGTAGTATGCACAATTTTTAGCCTCAGCCCAAAACTTTAGTGGCAAAGTCTTAGCCTCCATCATGCAGGTTACAATCTCCTTCAGTGATCTGTTCTTTCTCTCAACAACACCATTTTGTTGTGGTGTGTAAGGGATTGAATGTTGCATATGAATACCTGCATCTTTACAATACTGAATGAACTTAGAATTGACATAATCACCACCATTCTCATAGCTGAGGATCTTTAGTTTCCTCCCATACTGGTTTTCAACCAAGGATCTAAATACTTTGAAAAGGTCAAAAAATTCATACTTATGCTTTAGGAAGTGAACCCAACAATACCTGGAAAAGTCATCTATGAAGGTGAGTGAATATTTGGCTTGAATAATGGACATATGAGGGAATGGACCAGCAATTTCATTGTGTATCATCTCAAGAGGTGCATAGGTTCTCTCATGACTAGCTTTCTCATACTTGTGCTCTGGGTGTTTTCCTAGGATACAACCTTGACAGACTCCCTTAGAAAACTTGATATTTGGTAACCCTATGACCATATCTTTTTCACTCAAATCAGAAAGATAATTTTAGTTAATATGGCCAAATATTTCATGCCAAATATTGCTTGCTTCATTAGCATGAATCAGAAGAACATAGGGGTTTGAGTAGAGTAGAAAATGGGAAAATTTGTATACCTTCGAAGTGTGATCTATAACACCTTTTGCTATGACTTTACCATTCGAAATCTCAGTGATTTCAACATCATCAGGGGATAATATGAGCTTCTTTGGAGACCAAGTATGAGTCATCTGATACACTAACAAGAGATTGGAGGCAAGACCTGGAACATACAACACATTAGTGAACTTACCATGGTCAAGATCAATCCTTCCCTTCCCAAAACTGTTAGTGAGAGAGTCATCTCCCAAAACTATTGGTGGACCTTTCGACATGTCAAGAGAGGATAATGTCTCTTTTGTTGAAACCATATGTCTAGAAGATCTAGAGTCTATCATGAAGCTAGGTGAGCTTGATGTGCTAGAAACCAAGGCATGTACTCTCTCTTTGTCCTCTAAATTTGATCCTCCTTCCCTCTTCTTTGAGCAATCAAGAAGGGAGATGTTATTATTCTCTAGGATTTGGGTCAACATGTCAATTTGATTCTTCATACAATATCTCTGAGGATGATAGACCTTACTGCAGTATGCGCACTTCCTCATTTCTCCTTTGTTCTTCTTCTTCAGGGAGTTCTTCTTGGAACCTTGGGGCTCCTCTTGAGACTTGTTCTTGTCTCTCTTTTGCTCAGGTGGATTTTTTGCTTTGTTCTTGCTTTTTGAATCCACCCTTGAATCTCCAGCAACCAAATCTTGGTCTTTGGAAGGTTTGAGGGTGCCCATCATAACCAACTTATCTTTCTCATGTGTGAGGGATTTCATGAACTCTGCAACCTGAGGCATCTTCCAGGCTTGAGCTATCAACTTGGTGGCATGGAAGCTAAAAAAAACACTAAATAGTCAGTACCAAGCTTAGAGAGTATGGCCAAAACTATTTTATCTTCCTTCTTTTCGATCCCACACTATTTTAACTACGAAACAAGGGCCTTAAACTTGGAAAAGTAGAGTTGCAATTATTCGAAGCTACTAGGACTCAAGGAGATCAGCTCATTCTCGATTTGATGTCCTCTCATCTCATATATATTTCCAAAAATATCTTCTAGCTTCTCCCACACTTCATTAGGTGATTTCTATCCATCAAGATGGAAGAGGAGATCTCTTGAAATGCTCAGACACAAAAGACTATAGGCCTCATCCCTCCTATTGTGCCATTTAATTTTCTCTGGAGCTGCATTGGGCTCTGCCTCAGTTTCCATAGTCACCATGTAGATACCTTTCTCTCTCAAAAATATCTCCATCTCATATTTCCACTCAAATAAATTGAATGGAGTCAAGATGATCTTCTGAGATTGGTCCATAGCTCAGAAATTGTGCCCTCCAGTCAACAGAATGCGCTCCCAATAAATATGTCGAACCTGAAATAGAAATAAAAAAGGATATAAATTTATATACAAAGGATTTGATACCATATGGAAATTGAATCTAAGAGATACAACAATTACACTCACAAAATTGCTTATCAAACATGCAAAATTCACACCAAAGGAAACTGAAATTGGAGAATAACACTAATCTGTATTCAATAAGTGTACAATAACCAACCTTGTGAAGTAATAGGCTACTGCAATATATAATTACATGAAAGAATCAAATGCATAAATATGCCATTCGAAATAGTAAAAAAGTAGGCTTACTAAATCTAGTCAAATCCCCCATAGGTGCATAAAGCAGTTTCCAAATCTATGAAGATGCTCACGAATTTTATAAGTTAAGTGGGAAAGATAAAGAGGGATGGAAAAACAACTCATACATTCTTTTATTTGGATAAAAGGAGGGAGGATGATGTGGGAAAAAAACAAGTCAACTACACCTAGTCTAGCTTTTACTTTTGCCTTAAATCAGAATAAAAACAAGGCAACTTTTCAAAAAAAGTAGCTATGCTCTTTGGAGGATCTAGAATAAAGTAGCTATGCTCTTTGGAGGATCTAGAATAAAGCATCTATTCTCTTTGGAAGAAACTAATAAGAATATTCAGGGTTTGAATTTTGAATATGAGTTTAGTAAAGTTAAGATTCCTGTCCCATTAACAGAGTTCATGAAAATACCTTCATTTAGATATCCTACTTACATAATGCTGAAATCACAAGCTAATGAGATCCCTTCTAATATTATAAACCTACATATGAGCATCCCACCATTACTTTTGGTCCTTCCTCACCTGACAAAGTTGAAAATAAGTCAGATTTCCCTCCTCCTTTCTATATTATGTTAACGGTTCATGAGAAAATGCTACACAACTATTTGTTAGACTCTAGAGCTTCTCATAATATTATTCCCAAAGCTGTCATTGAATCCCTAGGTCTGAGCATTAATAAAACTTATCATGACTTGTTCACTTTTGATTCAAGAGCAGTTAAGTGTTTAGGAGTAATCAAATATCTTGTTGTCAATATTGCACAATTATCAATAAGGAGTGTTATTATGTATGTGGTTCTTGATAATATTTCACCTAAGTTTGGCATGATGCTATCAATATCCTGGGAAAATGAGTAGGAGTGACTTTACAGATGGAATTTTCATATGCTACTATTCCATTCTTTGGATGAGAGCAATGGAGGTTATACAGAGAAGTCTGAGTTAGCTTATTTGGTATGTGATAGAAACAATCCAATATATGATGTAGAAGAAGATATAAGATCTTGTGTGTTGCATTCGACTAATGAAGATACAACAAGTGTTTTGCAAGTGGAAAAGGAAGCACCAGTTGGATATAATACTAAAAATCAAGATGGTTTATGGAAAATGTATTTTTGATGGCTCATCATCCAAAGAAGGAGCAGGAGCACGTATTGTTCTCATTTCTCTAGGAGGTGAGATGATTTGTTTTATGTATAAATTGGAATTTCAAACAATTAACAATACAACAGAATATGAGGCATAAGTACTGGGATGAAGAGCTTCAAAGGATTTGGGAATTCAATAGATCATTGTTTTTTTCGACTTCGAATTAGTGATTCAGTAGGTGAAGGAAATTTATCAAGTAAGACATGAATTGTTGAAAGTGTACAGGAATGAGGTATGGCACATGGTGGATAATTTCTTTCTGGCATTTAATATATCTTTTATTCCTAGGGATCATAACCAAATAGCGGATTCACTGGCCTTAGAAGCCACTTATTTCAATATTCCAAAACCATTAGAGGAAATTTGGCATCTAAAATGGGCCTTATAAGAAAACGCACCAACAATATTTTTTTTGAGTTGGAATTCAAGTACCAATAGATTTTCAATAAAATGAGTCAACCATAATGGTTTAATTGACATATTTGTCATAAAATAAAACTACTTTTTTTGTTCGTATTTTTGACATATCTTTATGTGGTTTTACTCAAATTCCAAGCGGGAGAGCTCATTGGATGTGGAATTTAATTTTGCATCCAACGAGTACCCACACTGCATACTTTTCATAGACCCCGCTACCCCAAAAACAAGAAATACTTGAAAAAATGTGATGATGATGTTATCATCACATTTTTTCAGGTATTTCTTGTTTTTGGGATAGCGTAGTCTGTCAAAAGTATGCATTGTGGGTACTCGTTGGATGCATAATTAAACTATGCATCCAATGAGCTCTTTCACTTGGNTATGTCAAAAATACGAACAAAAAAGTAGTTTTTTTCATTCTTCCTCCAAAATTAATAACTATTATTTTATTATTTTAACTATTATTTTATTATTTTCCTTAAGAGGCCCATTTTAAACCTCAAATTTCCTCTAATGAAACTCAGTTGAAATATCCTATTGAATTTACTTACATTAAGTTCTAGATAACATCAAATAATGGAGGGAATTTAAAGATGATTTAGAAATTAAAATTTCTTTGGAATTGACTGATGAGTTCTCTACTTCATTGATTAACCAAGATCTGGATAATGATTTTTATGATAATGTTACATATTCTGAAAATTCAATTGTTGATCATAATATAATTGAATTGAAGGGAAACTTTATTCCAAAAGGTCTTGTTCTCCTTGAAATATTATTTTCTAAGGATGATACTTTGTTGAATCCCACTATGCAATCATGAGAAGAAATTCTTTTAAGTTTCAATATTGGTACTGTGGATCAACCTAAGATGGCTAAAATCTCTAAAGCACTTTCAGATGAAAAAAGAAACATGTATGTTAAATTACTGCAAGAATTTGTTGATATGTTTACATGGTCCTATAAGTATTTGAAGACCTATGATTCAAGTATAATCCAACACAAGGTTCCATTAAATCCAAACACTAAGCATTTTAGACATAAATAAAGAAGAATTAATCCAGCGTTGCTTCCAGTTATAGAAAAAAGAGGTGAAAAAACTATTAGATGCAAAGATTATAGTGCCTCTCAGATATTCTTCTTGGGTAGCCAATTTGGTGCTAGTATTAAAGAAAAATGGTGAAATTAGGTTGTTTGTTGACTTTCGTAATTTGAATAGGTCTTCCCTTAAAGATAATTATCCACTACCCAAGATTGAACACATTTTATAGAAGGTGGTCGGTGCTGAAATGATTTCAATGATTGATGGGTTCTCAAGCTACAATCAGATTGCAGTGCATCTAGGTGATAGAAAAAAAGCAACATTTACTACTCCATGGGGGACTTTCATATACGATAAAATTCCTTTTTCTCTTATGAATGTAGGTGCAACCTTACAAAGATCTATGGATATAGCCTTTATTGGTGAAAAATAAAAATTTGTGGTAATTTATCTAGATGATATTATCATCTTTTCCAATTCTGATGAAGAACAACTTAAGCACATTAGAAAAACATTCTTGAAATACATCAACTTTGGATTTTCTTTCAACCCTAAAAAATTACATTTTTTTATTCATGAGGGAAAACTTTTAGGTCATTTAGTTTGACCAGATGGAATTAAAAATGATCCTGAGTGGGTCAAATCTATTCTTAAAATCAACCTTCCAAGAAGTAAAAAAGATGTTCAGTCATTTTTTGGAAAGATAAAGTTTTTGAGATGGTTCATCCCTAACTTTGCAAAGACTATAGAGAAAATAACTTCAATGTTGAAAAATGACCGAGAAGTGAAATGGACAGTTGAGGCTAGACATTCATTTGAAAAAATCGAAAAGCTCTCACAGAAGCTCCAGTACTGGTAAGTCCATATTTTTCAAAGGATTTTTTGGCTTTCTCCTTTGCATCTCAAGATACTTAGCATATGTTCTTTTACAGAAGAATGTAGAAGGACTGGAACATCTTATTTACTTTTTTAGTAAGACCTTGAATGATTCGTAATTGAAATATAGTACATTGGAGAAACATACCTATGCGTTGGTTAAAGCTTTGAATTTTTTTAGGATTTACATTCTGCATTCTCAAACCATAGCTTATGTACCTAATACTTTAGTCAAGGATATTTTGATACAACCTGATAGTGAAGGGAAAAGAGGTCAATGGATAGCTAAAATCATGGAGTGCAATGTTGAGATAAGACCTACTAAGATAGTAAAAGGACAAGTTTTTCCAAGATTTTTAGATGATTCCAATTGTGAATCTTTGGGCCTTCATTTGGTAGCTAATCAACCAACACAAGATGAATTACAAAAAAAACAAAACAAATATCATATTATGGATAAGTATGCATACTCTTTTTGTTAAGCTGATATAGTTCACTTTCTATTACATTTAATTGCAATGTCCTTCTCATCTAAGTAAAAAAGAAAGAAGATCATTAAAGTTGAAAAAGATACTAAATATTGTTTAGTAAATCACCAATTTCATTGAAAAGATCCAAGAGGGTTGTTACCCAAATTTTTGGAAAAATCAGAGACATAATTGGTTATTTCAGAGTCACATGAAGGTGCTTGTGGGGGTCATAGGTATTGGAAAGCTGCAGCCTTTAAAATTTTAAGATCTGGATACTATTGGCCTTCTTTATTTTCAGATGTTTATAAACAAGTTAGAGCTTGCATTTAGTGTCAAAAAATTGTTGGAAAACAAAAACTTCAATCTTTACCATCAAAGCCTATTGCAGTGAATGCTCCATTCCAATAGTGGGGATTGGACTTCATAGGTGAAATTAATCCCACTTCAAGTGGACAGCAGAAATGGATATTAACAACCATATATATTTCTTCACTACTAGGAATGTGACTGATAAGGTTATTATCAACTTCATACAAGAGAACATTTTGAGTAGGTTTGGTTGTCCCAAAAATATAATGACTGATAATGCTCAAGATTTTAAATCAAAATATATGGTTCATTTTTGTGAGAAAAATGGTATTATACTTAAACATTCTATGCCCTATTATCCTCAAGGAAATGGGCAGGCAGAATAAACAAATAAAAATATCATTAATAGTACAAAAATATGTTATCTCCCAATAAAAGTTCTTGGGACACAATGTTGAAATATTCTCTTTTGGAAGATCGCATAACCACTAAAAAGGAAATAGGATTTTCTTATTTTCATCTTGTTTATGGAACGGATGTTGTTTTTCCTATTCAGTTGGGAACCTTGGTGATGAAGTTACTTCAAGATAGTGAGGAGGAGCCAAATAACATTCAAAGAAGAATATTTTCATTAATTGAATTGCAACAAGGAAGGGAAGAATTGGCAGAAACAACACAAGTTTATAGGGATAAGGTCAAAGAAAAGTTTGATAAGGGAATAAAAGAAGATACTTTTCTCCTTGGATTCATGCTACTCAGATGGGATGCACGAAGGGATCAGAAAAGTCAACATGGTAAGTTTGATACTTATGGTTGGGACCTTTCAAAATTTCTAAAATTTTGGGAAAAAATACTTTTGTATTACAAAACTTGGAAGGTGAGGAACTTTCAACCCCAGCAAATGGGAGGTTACTAAAAAATTTATACATGTTATGAAAAAATAAGTCATTTCATTCATTCTACATATCAGTGTGTTTCAGTTGAGGTTCTAAAACGAAACTCCATCCCAATGGAGTAGATATCAATTTTAATTTTCAAATTCAAAAGAATAACAAGATGATTTCAGTTCAGACTTCAGAAAGGCACTAATATTCATGATCTTGGAACCTGACAAGGAGGATTCCATCCCCCAGGCGAAGCCATATGTTAGAGCTAAAATTGTTTCTTGTTTTTAATTTTTATTTCTTGTCTTTTGTTTTTCATTATTTATTTTTAAGTTTTTTATTGGACATTGCCTTATAAATTTTAAGTCTTCCTTTAGTATTCAAACATATAATATTACTAACCCTTTCATAAAGTATTTTTGTGAGTGTATTATCAAGTGAAATATGACATGGTACATTCCAACAACAAAATTATTTACACTCCACATATGCGGGCGCTGTGGAAATCCCAAAATCATTAAGGATTATGGTTAGCACGTGTCCAGTTTCATGCATCAAGTTTTATGAAATATTGGCTTGAGATTTGGTCAAGAACAATGTTATATATGTCATCAAAATTTCCCCACATCATCTACTTTGAAAACAGATAATTTGGGTTAACCCTAGCTCCATGTTTCAATTATCACAGAGGATCAAAATATATGTCTATTAGTCAAAAGGAGCTCATTTAAGACATAGTAGATATATGGTGGATAGTTAAAAATTAATAAAAGTGGAAAATTGTGCAGATTGGAACTGGTTAGCACCAAATGGGAGGAGGATTTTCCTGATTGCGCAAAATTGTTCAGAAGGGATGGTTGATTTTCTTTCTTTGAGAAGATTACATGTTATAATTTATAGGTTACTCAGTCTTTTATTCAAAATGATTCAAATTCCTATGTTGAATTTCAAACCCTAATGATCGAATTGTGTTGTAATCTCACAGATCACATAGGGTTACCAATAATACACATTAATACAAACATGCATAATAGAGACAAGAGACAAGAACAAGTAAGTAGAATAATAGATTGTATTATAGTGAAAGGGTACATACAATACAGAGAACTGAACCGAGTTCTCATCTGGCTCAATAGCCTAATATATATGATTTACAAACAGTTACAAATAACTACCTGTCAGTTCACTCAACCGACACGACCTTAAGTGGCCTACCTAATCTCTCATTAGTCAGCTGACCGACTTAGTCAGCTATCATTCAAGTTGGCATACCGACTTGCTCCTCCAACATCTCCCCCACAAACAAAACGTTTCTTCGTCCCGAAGAAACAGGGAGGTACCAAAATTTCCTTGTCTATCTAATTAATCATTCTTGTGCTTGATATTCATGGGCTATGAAGTCTGATGGTTGGTCTCTTCTGTACACAGACTTCGACAATTGCTTCAGCTGTCACTGCTAGCTAATGTTGGAAATCCATCCAACTCTGTAATATTTTCTGTATGTCTATGGTTAGTGTAGTCAGACTTGATAAGATCGACATTTTCTCTTGAATGGAAGTTTCAGCTATTCTTTCCATGTCGGGACCCATAAAATGGTCCTTTTCCTCTGCTGTCTCCAACAATCGTTTCATCTACGGGCAGATGATGTCTACTTTTTCTAAGTTTGGAATGGCTTGTTGCACCCATTGATGTGCTTCTCACTCGAGCTTCTGTAGTTTGGCTGTTTCAAGCACTATTTGATCTTCAATTGTGCATCTGAGTGCTTCGTCAGTGCTTTTCCTCTTCTTTAGTGCTTGGATCTCTTGTCGGGTCTGCTTGATTTACTGATAGACTTTCCCATAGTAAGCAGGCCAGTCTCATAGTACTTCTTCTGTAATGACAGACTCCTCCATGTGATGTTGCAATACCTTGTATGCTTCTGCAAAGGCTGTGTGCTGCTCCATCAATAGTCGAATGGTTTCTTATTTCTACTCCTCTTTTGTGTCCTAAAATTGTGCCTGCAGTGGTGACACCACACTCTCAAATAGCTGATAAACTATGTCTAGAAGTTTGTCGTTGTCGACCTCTGTCAAACCTAGTATCACAGATTGTACCAAGTTTCTGCATTTGTTAAGGAACTCAACTTGTTCTTTTTCCTTGTTATCTAGCTCCTCACATCTGTGTTGGCTCCTTGTCTTTGCTTTGACTACTAGTGTTTCCAGGAGTTGTCCTAGCTCTGCATCTTTCAACTTGGTTGCATCGACTACAGTGGTCAACCCAAGTTGATTGATGTTGACCATTGTTGTCTGTCCATGATGGTCCTTCTTCTTTTTCTCCTTCTTATTTTTGTGCTTCTGTGTTTCTGCTTGTTTCGGCCCTTGTGTACCTGCAAGAGTCAAGTCTGGATTGTCTATTTAATGGGCAGCAATGATTGATGGTATTTCTATTTGAATCGGTTGGATGACTGCTGCATCTGGTTGTGCCTCTAGTTGGTTGGATATAGGGGGTCCAGAAGTGGATGTGGTTGGTGCAGCTGCTTGAGCTAGAGGTTCTGAGTTAGGGGGTAGTGGTGATGGTGTTGGTGAATGGTCAAGTGTGATTGGATTGGTGGAAGTGTGGTCGGGTGATGGATTGTGGATCTAAGGGGGGAGAAAATATGTCCTCCATATTTTCTCCTTCCTCATCGTCAGTCGGTTCAGAGGCTGGTAGGTGGGGTTCGGGTTTGGTTGGATTGATAGATGTGGTCTTACTTGTGACAACTTCAGCTTCTTTGTCAGGGTTCCTTTGGAACATCGAGCTTAGTATTTCCACAGTCTTCGGCCTCTGGAATACTTGGCCAGGTTGGGAAATGGCTAGTCAGGATCCCCCAACATTGAACAAAGGTGCTTTGGTAGAGAGATTTTGCATCATGGTGAATATCTTAGGAAATTTTTCAATGTATGCCTGGAGGTCTCTGTCACGGTCGAAATTTTCCTTGACAGCCTTTGACATAGCATTCTTGCATAAGTCAAGTGGGCTTATTGAAAGTTGTTCTGGTATTAGCTCTTCTGTTATTTTTGTCAAAGACGGAGGTGGGGGTGTAGACATGATATCTACAACATTTTAGGCCGTCGAAGTGTTTGTTCTCCTCGCCTTCTTTAGTCGGCCTTGTTGTGCCCCTACTTCGACAAATTTCTGAAATTGGGTTTCCATCGGCACTTTGTTTGCTGTAGCATATTCTATTATGTAGAGGGTCGTAGCTGCCAGTTCCTCCTCATCTTCTGAGGACTCTGCAATGATAAGCTTACGTTTACCTTTCCCTTGTTGTTTTTGTTGTGTTTTCTTCCTTTTTCTTGAGGCTTCTATCTCCTTCGACAATTTGGTTATATTCTCTTTGGTGACATCATACTTTAGGTTTTCAGTTTCTATCTCTCCCCTTGGCTCTTGATTTGGGATGAGATTTTCTTCAGCCAGATTGGTTACCTACTATTCTACGTGTGTCTCTTCCCTTTGTGTTGTCAGAGGCTTGATTATGATTTGCAGTCGACCAATGCCTTTAACCAGTGTCTCCTTTGACACAAAGGTACTGATGTATAGGTTAAGCTCATAATCCTCCTCCTTCTCCTTGTCTATCAACAATTCCTCTATCGAGAAGTTTGTTTCCTTTGCCTTTGCTTTTATTGGTAATTTTGTTCCTGCCTGTTGAGATAGCTCCCGAAATATCTCTTCAACTATCGGATAGTAGTCGAGGGTCTTCGCATTTGTTTTGGCACCTTGCATGTACCACACCGCGGTATGGTCAAGTTCTAGATGAATGTAGGTCTTTTTAGGAAGACTTCATCGGATGTTCTGAGGCACCCTCCATCTGGTTGTGCTGACTTTTAACTATTGGAGCCAGTTTTCCAACAACACTCTCCCATTTGCAAGTTCCTTTATTATTCCATTCTGGGCGAATGGTTTGAATCTCCACATATGAAATCTTGTCAGTTTTTGAAATTATCTGTCCTCGACAAGGAACAAAGAGTACATTACTATCCATAACATAAGGGATGGTAATCTGATAATTCCTCGCATCCTTGGCATTTTTCACAGATGTTTTTGAGCATGTCAGCGACATACTCAGCCCATATGTATACCTTTCCATTGGTTGCAATGGTGTCTACGGCCTCCAACATATCCAGTTTGAGGTCTCTTCCATGACCTGCCATTGTGAGTGTCATGGCTATGATCTTGGCCACAATCTGTGGTGTTCAAGCTATTATGTGGCTAATCATCAACCCTTTCGAGTTTCTACCTGATGCTAACCCTGTTAGTTCCTCGACCAGTCCTTCTTTTATACCAACTGGTACTGGGTCTCCTTTGTTTGATAGACTTGTCGATTTGTAAATAACTTCCCCAGATATGTCGACTGGTCAATCAAAATAAAATCGGTCGTTGTGGTACCAGCTTATGATAAACTTTACTGTTGTTTCTTTTGTGCCTCTGAAACTTGCCATGAGCGATGCGTTGAAATAATTTACAATGGAACTGTGTTGTATTTTCTCTACAGCTAGGGTAGGCTTCTTGTCGATGTAAGCCCACTCTTTTATCTCAGCCCATAGTTTTTCCCATGAGCCCTCCTGCACCTTAGTATTCTTGATGTTCTTTAGTCTTCTTACTAATGGTGTCTTTGCAGTCTTTAGTTCCTTGGTTCTGGCTGAGGCTATGGTCTGTTTTGGTGCCATCTTGTTGGTCTAGGGGTCGACTTTACTAGAATTCTCTTGGTTTTCTGTCATCTGGTTGTTCTGATGCTCTCTCTATTGGAATTGCAGTGAATGATCCTTTGGCGGTTCAGTATTTATAGTTGATGTGTTGGATGTTTTTTTTGATGGGTATATTAATGGTGGACATGATGTTCCAGCAAGAACACTTGAGTGTGCATTAATGGTGATTTGGTTTTGGTGCTCGAAGTCATGAATGCGTGATGGGACTGTCAAGGTTGTCTGTCGATGTCAATTATAAAAATGGTTGATGGTGTTATGTCGATGGGTGGAATGTTTGTTGTCAAAGTGGTGATTCCCTGTCATTCTTTCGTGCGTGTATCAATACTATTTTGTTTTTTTTAAATATATTTTTATAGCTTTTGTTTAACCGTTATGGTCATTTTTTTTCCTAGTTTAGTTTCTGTACCGCTTTAGTCGGACATCGTTAACAAGTTTTTGAAATACTATGCCTTGTAACGTCCTTAGTCAGATTGATCCATTGGCATGTATCTCTTCGAAAACAGAACCAATTTNTAATACAGACATACATAACAGAGACAAGAGACAAGAACAAGTAAGTAGAATAACAGATTATATTATAGTGAAAGGGTCCATACAATACAGAGAACTGAACCAAGTTCTTATCTGTCTCAACAGCCTAATATATATGATTTACAAACAATTACAAATAACTACCTGTCAGTTCACTCAACTGACATAACCTTAGGTGGCCGACCTAACCTCTCATTAGTCAGTTGACCGACTTAGTTGGATAATCGACTAAGTCGGTTATCATTCAAGTTGGCATACCGACTTGATCCTCCAACAAATTGACTGATGAATTAATATCATAAGCAATTGGTTTAGCCATTGAAGGGGAACACTAGTTTAAAAAGCTTCCCTTCGAATTTGACCCAAGTACATTTTTGTTTCCTGGATTTGAATCCCTGTATTGGAACAAGGGCATTCATCTCAGCACCATCAAACCAGAATGGATAGAAGTTATTAGGACTACACAATGTTACATAACCTATGAAGGAAGGTTTTATACAGTGTATAAATATAGTTTCAGGTTCCTATTACATTTAAATGATTAGTTGAAGATGAATTTGCCCTTTCTCTTTTTTAAAATACTCATTAAAATGTCTCGGAGGGTAAAAGGTCATATATATCACACAAATCAATATTTCTTTCATAATGGTATGGTTAAGTTGATAATATTAATAGAGCTTAAAAATAAGAATCATGCTTGGCAGCATTTCTTGTTTTGGTCTAGATTTTCACCGGAAAAAATTGCAAATCAACAAGAAGCTAAAAAATCAGTTGGAAAACAGAAAATTCTATAGGAAATGCATCAAGACTGTTTTAAAACAACCTATCATCACAAAAAGGTTGTAAAAGATCTTGGTTGAGAAGTTGAAATATGACTTGGAGGAAGAACCAATAAAGCTAAAGGAACCGGAAGAGGAGCATTTATCAAAAGAAAAGACTGCGGCATCATTAAATGAAGAAATTTCATCATCCCCTGATATTCCTCATATCATCAATGAGAAACTCTTTGAAAAGAGTATGATTCTTTCTATCAACACTGAAGGTGTTATTAATCCTTTCTCTAAACCTGAAGTGCCAAAATGGAGGCCCAAAACCATACCAACAAACTAGTTAAGGAAAAATATGAAAAGGATTTTAAATCCTAAATTAAAGAATGAGAAAATTATGACAATTGAAGATTCTTCAACTGAATTAGAACTTGAATATAATATAGAGGAAAATAATCAAAATGAAACAGATTTAGTGGAAAGAAATTGTGAAGAAAAATGTTATCGAAACTTTGAATTTGGGTCAATCTCGGGAATTGTTTATACAAAATCCCCAACAAAGGACACATATGTAAAATATACAAGGGATTTAAATGAAATACGAGAATATATTTTCATCAAAAAATTGGAGGTTCCTCTAACCTCAAAAAATAAAGAAGGCCCAATATATCAAGAAGAAAAAAAAATTGGTTCAAAAGTTGAAATTCTCAGGAAATATTCACAGCAATATAAAGTCCAGAATGAGTACTTAAATGATGCAAATGATAATCTAATGCAGGCTAATAGAATATTAAGAGGATATTTGGAGCAAGTAATTGGTAATTATCAAGAATTGATCATAGTTGCAAAGGAGTTCTTAAAGAGGAATAAAAATGCACAATGTCATATTGAAGATTTAACCAGGAAGAATGAGGAATTATCTAACAAGGTCAGAGTGATAGAAGAAGAATAGGTTCGTCTTCTTAAAATATATCAAGAGTTGGATGGACTCACCATGCTAGCAAAAGCATCTCGCCAAATCTAAGGATGATCTTCCAGCTGTCAGTTAATTTTTGATGACACTCTTAGATATAATTTCAAGCCATAAGTTTAGGATTTAGTTTGATATATTTAGAAACTCCTTTATTTTGAAAAATGTTTGAACAAATTTGAATCTTTAAAATGTGCATGTTATTAATATATGTTGGAATACTTTTTGTAATATAAATAAAGGTATTTTAGTAGTAAAGGGGGTAGAGGGTTCTGTGCTAGAATGGGTTATATGCTAACAATCTTTGTATCAGAGGAACATATGACAAACTCTCAGTAAGTTTTGAATACTATTTATTTGGAATGAAACATATTATATAATCCATTTTTTTATATTTTTGGTTGAATTTTATGATCAGTTTGATCACCTTGCTTATCATTTCATTTCTTGATGAATGTTTTATCCTGAGATGGTTTTAATCTTGTGGACTTAAATAAAGTTCCTTTACCGTATGTATATGGTTTATTTCTATGTTTCAGACCTCCCGTTCATATATTCATGATTAATTTATGATTTAGTTATTATATGTTGTTTACATTTCTTTATCTTATCCATACATGATTCCTTCACAATATACACAATTTAAACCATTTTTCTAGTTTTTTTTGTTTTGGATGCTCTAACTTGTACTTTGTATTCTAGGTACAATTTCTAGTACAAACATCTTTTGGCACCGTAATCGAGGACGAAAGTGAAAAAAATCTTCCATGGGTATGATATTCATAGAGATGGTTTTGAAGATGAACAAAATTAGTATATTCTTTTCATAGACAACATTTTTCACTTGTTGTTTAAGGAAATCAATTCTGGCTTCTAAAACATTTTGGACTAGAGCCAATCCTACATCTCCCTTGCATCCAGAAATTTCAGACCCATAGCATATTTTGAGAGATTCCAGGAAAAAACAAGCTCTAGCATTTCTGGGATAATTCAGTATCCTTCATCTATATATATACCATATCAGCCTCAGGAAGCTTCGCCTTCTGGAAATCCATAACCTAAGAAAGAAAAAGAGTAACAAGATTTGCCTTTTATTATCCCTATCACTCAACTTGATAATTTTCACGTTTTCACCAATCCTTTATCATAAAAAAAAGCTAAAACTAATTTTTTACATTCAAGAGGTTTTTCGATAAAATATCAAGTTTCACCTTATACTCCACTCACGAGTAGGATCCCATTTCATCAGCCTAAAATAAACAATCTGCCTTCTCCACCAAAACAAGTTAGCCCAAATATGGTTTCACAACCTCCTGATATGATGGATCATATAGTGGCTACAAGATATGCCCCATTAGTTTTACCTCAGCCCCTTCATACTTATCCTGGAGGTGATTACCAAAAATATATCCCTAGGTTCAATGGTCAAGGTGAGGTGACTACAGAAGAACACTGGAACTCTTTTTTTAGTTGTGCAGATAATAAAAACATTGATGTTAAGGATGTTTGGATGCAGATGTTTGTACAAAGCCTAGATGGAGAGGTGAGAAAGTGGTTTGAAAAGTTACCAGTAGGTGTTACAAAGAGAAACTTCCTATGGCTTGGGGGTACCACAATAGACAGTATGACACCATAAATCAATATTTCCCAATACACAAGAGCAGTAAGTAAATCTAACACCAAGGGATATAGAATCGCACCTTATTCTAGACGGTTGAATTAGATCCCTGTTGAGATTTTCCAATGCAATTGTAATTATAATTTTCTCTCAACAACATCAAACAAAGAAAGCTATATCGACACTTCTGCGAACCAGAGAAACTGATTCCTCCACCTGGGCCTCCACCACTTCACACCTCCATCTCTCGATAGAAAAATCACAAAGCAAAGGAAATATTGGGAATAACACTATGTGCTCCAAGCGACAAAGGGATGTAGACTCAAGTACAATCAAAACTAAGGAAACAATGCACTATAGTTTCCTTACTCTTTATTTTCTCCTCCTTCAATGTATCCAAGGGGTTCCTTATATATCACTCCAAAGAGGTAATGGAGGGTCAAATCTGAGCATTCCCAAGGCATTTGGAAGGCCAAGAGTCAAGTTATTCAGACTCAAATGAGGAAAACTCCAAAAATATTTGTTATTTTGCACACATCTCGATGTTAGCGGGTTTGAGGTAAAAAGCTGTGTATACACGCGGGTATTGCTTTAAAAGTCGTGTATAGGTATAAACAAGCAATTTTTGGGGATGATCTTGGAATATCAAAGTATAATATAAGTCCATGGGGTCCAAAGAGTATGCAGAGGGATAGGGAAGGCCATAAATGTGTGATCTACCTAGTTTGGTAAAATCAACTATAACAGATGCCCCCTAATGTGTGAGGTCAGAGGGGTAACATGATGGCCGAAATACATTATAAAATCCATCCTAGAAGTGGATTAATGAATACCTAGGTGGAAGAACCATCCACTCATTAGTACAATACAATAATCAATCTCTACAAGTGACTTCAAATACATGTAGCAATCCCGAATACATAAGCGTACAATGACCATGAATAGGCATGATACACAAAGTGTCATGTGTGGTTATTGACACGTACAATATACAATGGATCAAGATCTACGTAGTGGATGAAGATATCTGATATACACTGGAAACACTGGAATCGTGATCACGAGAGCTAAAATCTCATGAATACTGGCACGATCAAGGAGGTAGCATATATGGAATGCCACCAATATAGAAGGTCTTCTACAAAAACCACTACGAGTACATGTCCTACTATGTGAATAGATGTGTCTAGGTCGAACATAGTAGTCCATCATCTGATTACCGGTCATTGATGCATACCATTAACAGACGCGAGATAACCCATTGATAATGAAAATGGGAATCAAGGTACAAAGTGCAATCTAACAAGTGTGAATAGATGTGTTGAGGTTGAACACTTGAAGGATACCATCGATTAGGGGACATTGATGTATTCCCAAAACTGTTGATGGCGAGAGAACCTACCACTGATGACTAGAAGTCTCAAGGCACTCAAATGACTCTAGACTCATATTCCAGAATAAATTATCTGATGTTGATGGAACGAAATCCACTAGAAGGAGGGAATTAAGGAATCCCCCATCAACCAACAAGAGGTACTCAACAACGCTGTATAATGCGGAAGGACTCAACGAACAAGATGTGCATGAACCAGTAATAGTACTGGGACTAACCGACATGCAAATTCAGGATAACTAAGGAATGGTCGACTCAGGCTTCAACTTACTTCGAACAAGAGCACAAGGTAAGTGGCCACTAAAGGTAGGTAGCATGGAATCAATATGAAAACTGGGACATCTCTGTGACACAAGAGGCATCAACAGAGGCTCCATGGGGACTGGAAGCGTAACCAATCGGTGGAGATAAACTTAGAGTAACGAGTACAAATCCTAATGTCAAATTAATAACCCCAACAATGGATGTGATATACAATTCTCTATTCGAAGGCGACATGACTCGACTACTTCCAAAGACAACATCTTTTCCCGTCTGAATTTTTATGCTATTTTACTTTTTTTTTGGACTTTTTTCAGATATTTTAAAAACTTTGAAAAAGAATAAAAGTTTTTTATAGTACATAGCTAGGAGGAGATGAGTTCTAGGGATAGGAAATCTAGTTCCAAGTAGTGGAACATACCTATGCTCAATGAAGGAAACATGTGCAGGATAATGACACTCGGGGAAGGTCTCCTCCCGGTAAAGGGGTAATCAAGTTGCAAAGGATATGTAAATGGCCCTTCTTGGCTAGATATGTGACAATCTCAGGCTATATGTCTTATAACTCTGAAGCAGGGAGCTGACATAAAGCTCAAGAAGGAAAGAAAAACTCATGCAATGCAATTACAACTTGATATATACAAGGGAGTCCCTATGGGGAAAATCCAGCATAAAGTTTTAGAGGAGTATGAAGATCTTGCTCAAGGACATGGAGGGGCTAAAAATGGAATCCAACAACCTAAAAAATGCATCTTATCATGGGTAATTGTAATGTCTCCACCCTTGTACTGGTGAGAGGACATGACTATTGATACTATCTAATCCGAGAAACTAGCCCCATAAATGTAAACATAAAATTTCATTGAAGTAAAAGATGCAATTATGCATTGTCAAACATCATTAATCAACATTATAGTGGAAGCAAACATACATTCAACATAAGGAGCATGTTCATCGTAATTCATATAAAAAATATGGTTGCATGGGTAATTACACGAGAATACTTATCTTCAAATGAAGCTTCTCGTAACCAGCTATGTCGCTACAACATTCCACCCAACCATAGGCTAGTGTGCTCATCAATCTCTCAGCATCATTTCCACCCCTGAGCTAGGCATGATTCCCCAAGGAAAAAGGAAACTAAGCAGACTCACACATAGATAAAGACACCACAAAATTTAGCCAAGCTAACATAGTTGGGTTTACCAGGCTGCAAAAGAGATGGATAGGTTGACTGCTAATCTAGTGAGCTCCTCAACAAAGCTATGGACACCTGCACCAAATCTATCTTGGCTTCTAAACATCTACCCACCCAACACAAGGAAGCACCCCCATCTCTGCTACACAGTCCATCGGGCTATGCCTTCCCTTCCAGTGCTATTAAGGGTGTGCAATGAAGAAAACTAGCCCCCTAGATCTGTTTGTGAGGTTCCTTCACACACTAGGTTTATCAAGCTGGTCAAGCCCCATTTCCACTCCCAATTCAATACAGACAAAATCACAAATGCATACACAACACTATACACAATTTTTGGGTTGAGAAAAATAGTTTGGCAACAAAATGAATTACCAAGGTGGGTGAAAACAACCCCCTAACAGGAATTCATATCCCAGGGACGTTTTGGCCCTAACATGGCCAAAAACGAAATCAATACACAATAATTACAGTGGTGGGAATGGACAAAAACGTCCTAAAATCTAAAATCATAAATGATAAGTGAGAAAAACATCCCCAGGATCCAAAATCAATTTTCAGCTTGGAAAACGGTGGAGAAATGCAACAAAAATCATGGTTAACGAAAACCCAACCAAAGACCATTACAAAAATGAAACTCTCAGCCTAAGGAAAAGGAAGAAACGATTGCCCACATGAGGTAAAACACAGACAACAAACCCAAAAAGATGAATGCCACACACAGGAAACTTCCAGCCATTTGAGAGAGCCCCAATGTGGATGATTAATGGTGAGGAAAATGCCCAGGAGCTCCAAAATCGTAAATATGACTCACAACAGGAAAAATCGTGAAGGTAAGAAAACTCCCAAGCTTCACTGCATGAGGAAAAAAATGGAGAACGTGGATGTATGGCCAAATGGGCATGCATTTTGGGTGTTTTGTTGCCCCAAAATTCAAAAATGTTTTTCCCCAAATTTGAATTTCTTTCCCATACTCTTCCCATCCCCATGCAATAGCTACTTCAACCAATTTATGGCAGAATTAAATGATTGGTTGAATGAGACAAGAAAGGTAGTTGATTGTTTGATGGGTTCTCCCCAGTGACATTTGGCTTTTCCCCATTGGTCTCAAAGGTTAAATATCTCCCCCCCCCATTATCCTTAGGAAATCATGCCCTTTTCATTATGGTTGCATTGACATAGCTGGTTGGGTTTTTTAATTAAATTGCATATTTACATGATGCCAAAATTATAATGTGCTAGCTAGCACAAAATACCATCGGCAACGATTTTAATCGTCGAAACATAAAACGTTAAATTGATGGTGGGGATTTTGCCTTTATCTCCACACCATGATTAGTTACAATATATACATCATATACATTTTTAATGCAAATGGGGTCAAAACTGGGGTGCTACAGTAACAAATGAAAAATAGGATCTAACTAGGGCACCCATGTATAGGAAAGCTCTACCATTCACACAATACCACTTATAACAGCAGCATGAAGGTTTTGTGATATCATGGAATGGGTTCATACCTAAGGTTAAAATGAAACGGTCACAAGGTAATGCATAAATGCAAGTGGATGTGAAATCCTAACCTACATGCCAGTTCAACATTATACTTGTGATGGGAACGAATGATCCAAGTCCTCAAAGATAGTGTATAAAAAATGGACCCTGCATGACAACAATATTAGTCCAAAACAACAGGAAACAGTCAATAAAGAGTCCAAACTATAGGATATAGGGACGATTGATCATGAAAACTACATTCAAAGGAAACAATGCAGTAGATGATGGGACATAAGAAGGAATGTAAGGTGTAGACCCAATGTTCATGTATCCACTACCACCCTCGTGACGGTAAACACTAGTGTTAAGACCATACGAAGGGAGTGATATGACCACTCCCAAATATATGAACAAGGTAAGGGGCTATGGTGGCCCCCAGTCCAACACCAAGGTCTCCACTAGGACCTATAGTGGGTGACGAGATACTAGTAGTGATATCAGGAACGTTGAACATAAAAGGAACCGAACTCTGAGAACATAAATATACTCAAGTAACCGCTATCCCAAAATCCAAATAGTGCACAAAGAACAAAATCCTAAGAAAATATACATCTAGAATGAAAGAAATCCAAGGGGAGGATAAATGAGCTACCGAATGCAGGAGGTATGTCTCACCTAGGAGAGGCTTGAGATTCCCATGCACTACAAGTGAAGGTATGTAACCAATTATAGTGGCCCTTAGCTTCAACACATAAAGTGACTATGTTGTTCAACCCCTACCTGGACAAGACACCTGCAGAATAACCTCTAGAAGTACCCCCTGTGATACCTAGGTAAGGCAGCTAAGGTCACCCAAATATAATCAATGCTCAGGTGGATAGTTGCAGGCGGGATCGACCATATGGGAAGGGTATTAAAGCCCAAATATTGAAAGCACCAACAGGTACCTAAAAATCCCCCAGATACAAATAGGATCCTAGAAATATCTTCACCACTCCCAGAAAGTGGCCAAGGGCTATCCCAACCACAATCGTGTACATTGCCTCATGCTTAACTCCTGTGTAAGAGGATCCTCCTAAGAAACACTAATTATACCAAGTATTTCACTCTCTCACCTAGACAGACACCTACTTGTTGTGTTTAGTATTCTTGTAGAATTAACTCACAATGAACTATTCCAAGACTCTAAATCCTATCTTCTTGGTGAACCCTATAAAAGAAAAATGTGTAGTTCATTTTAATTAAGCATTGATTTTAAGGGCTGTAATTAATCAAAGGGAAATGGTCCTACAACTAATGATATTGAGACTCAACAGTGAAATAAATGTGCACACCAAACAAACAATGCCAAGTGCGATTTTGTAGAATGAAAACTAGGGTATGCCACTACATGAGGTGCAAAAATATTCAATTCTCTCTGAATTCCAATGCAATCCTTCCTATATGAAATCCTAAAAACAACTCTCATCCAAGCAATCCAATGCAAATACCTCCTTAAATCCATAAGTAAAATGCACATAAGAATGCAACTATTTTGTACTTTCAATATAAAAGAATGAAAATGCAATAAAAGTCATTAATATTATCAGTCTCTGCAGCAAGCATCAAACACAAGCCAAGCAAGACACTGAGACAAAAAGACTAATGCACTAATGGAGAAACAAAAAAGGAGATAAATGAATAGAACTACTTTCTAATAAAAATCAATGAAAAAGTGGTCTGTGGTCATGAAAGAAGTAGTCAATAGACAACATTAGTACCTAGGAAGACCCAGCCACACTCACAACCCACCCAACAACTTCCCACAACATCAAAATCAACCAAAAGGGAGGATCTACGTGACTGTTCAAAGAACAATAGCGTATGTACGAGACTTTTAGCCAAAAACCTACATGTATATGCAACTTTTGGCCAAAAACCTGCATGTATATGCGACTTTTGGCTAAAAACCTACGTATGCACGTGACTTTTAGCCAAAAACCTGCGTCTACAAAGAATAAAGTGGTAAAAAGCAAGCCAAGGGTCAAACTAATCTATGGAAGTGTCAATGGATGAACATACTACTAAATGAGACATAGAAATGGGCAGAAACAGAGAGAAAGTCAAGCACATTGCGCCCCCAACCCCCAAAAAAAATAAGGAACATCCCCAGTGGAGTCCCCAATTCTGTTACAGAGAGAAACTTCCTATGGATTCGGGGTACCACAACAGATAGTATGACACCATAAATCAATCTTTCCCAATACACAAGAGAAGTAAGTAAATATAACACCAAGGGATATAGAATCGTACCTTATTCCGAATGGTTGAAGTAGATCCCCACTGAGCTTTTCCAATGCAATTGCAATTATAATTTGCTCTCAACAATAGCAAACAAAGAAAGCTATGTCGACACTTATGTGAACTAGAGAAACCGATTCCTCCACCTGGGCCTCCACCACTCAAATCCTCCTTCTCTCAATACAAATATCACAAAGCAAAGGCAAGCTTGGGAAGAACACTATGTGCTCCAAGGGAAAAAGGGATGCAAACTCAAGTATAAGCAAAACTCAGGAAACAATGGACTATAATTTCCTTACTCTTCAATTTCTCCTCCTTCAATGTATCCAAGGGGTCCCTTATATAGCACTCCAAAGAGGTAATGGAGGGTTGAATCCAAGCATTCTCAGGGCATATGGAAGGCCAAGAGTCAATTTATTTGGACTCAAATGAAGAAAACTCCAAAAATATTTGTCATTTTGCACACATCCCGATGTACATGGGTTTGAGTTCAAAAGTTGCATATACATGCGGGTAGTGCTTTAAAAGTCACGTATAGGTATAAAATACATCAAATATAATAGCAGGATCCAAATCATAGATTAATTTGGATCCATGGGGTCCAAAGACTCTGCAGAGGGACAGGGAAGGACATAAATTTTTTATCTAACTAGTGTGGTAAAATCATCTATAATAGCAGGATCCATAGATGTGATAGAATCATTAGAAGATTTGTTTATGAAACAGTGGGAGGCACTAAAGTCTATATTTACTACATCACTAAATTTGTAGCATTAAAAAGGAAACAAAATGAAGGATTTACATATTTTTTGAAGCACTACAATAACATGTATAGTAAGATACCCGCTAAAATAAAGTCTTATGAGACATCAGCAGAGCTCACTTATGCTAATGCTTTCGATTCTGAGTTTTATTTTCTAATAAGAGAGAGAACGTATGTATCTTTGTTAAATATGATAGAGGATGCATTAGAAGTTAAGTCAAATATGTTGGCCTCAAGTAAACTTAAAGAATAATCTGAATACCAAGAGCAGGATAAAAAAAAGAAAAAAAAATGATGCCATCAACTTCTACAGGAAAATAATCAGAAAATAAAAGGGATGAAATCACCAAGTTAATAAAAAATCTTTCTGCAAAAATCAATAGGCTAGAAATGGAGAATAAGAATCAAAAGAGACCTTTGCAAGAAAGAGATCGAAATCCAAATAAATTTAGATGTTCTTTTGCTCCTAGATTCTTACCCAGATAAAGAAGGAACAATGACATTCAAAGAGAAATAAAAGATAATGAGGATCAAAGAGTTCATCCCCCTTTCCAAAATAATTTGTTGAATAAAGAGGAGGAGGTTGAGGATTTAGAATATGAATATTTAGATCATAATATTAATCATATTGAAGATGATTCATCTAAAAATTTTCTTACTAGAACTCATTCTCAAAATTCTGAATATTTTTATGATCATAAACAAAATGATCTCAATTATACATCTCCAGCTGATATTTATCAAGCAGATCCCAATAAGTCTTATTATTTAAGGTCTGGCGCTAAGAAATTTTCTCTAAGTCCTAAAAATAAAGTTTATGTTCCTATCAAACCGTGGCTTGATCTTGTTACATTTTTAACATTAAGCTAGCATAACATTGGGATCTTTAATTGAGAGAACAACAAGCACAACAATCAAACACAAGAGACAATGAAAACAGTGTTTTTCCTCGGGGAAACCATAAATGGAGAAAACCCCGCAAATTCCTCAGAGATAGAATCAGCACCAAAAGTGAAACCCAAAAACAGTAAGATGATCTCCCGACAGCAGTAACCTCTTTCTTCTTTTCCCCAGTTTCTTTCTCTTCCTCAGCTATGTGCTACAATTGAGTGTGAGTGAGTGTGTGTTAAATAGAGAGGCTATCTCTCTATTTATACTAATTCTCGAATTGACTAAACCCAACTAAGGTTGACTTCACTAGGTGAGTCTAATAACCCTAGTGCCCCAAAAATGCGGGGACTTTAACCCTTAGACAATAGGAGGGTTACCCACCTTGACTTGACATGACTCGTTTACATTATAGAAACTCCTGATAGGAACCTCGGGGCATGACATGACTCAAGTACATTACAAATACATCCCGAAATAAACATTGGGTTACAATACATAAGAAATATGAGTGNAATTACATCAACACTCCCTCTTAACTAGGAAGGTATTCTCTCGACACAATTTATCAGCACAAGTCTTCTTCTCTGTATCATCTGGATCATCATTGAGTCCTCGTGATCTTCATCTTCAAGTCATCTATTTATTCAAGTCATCTTCATATGGATCTAGATCATCACTCAATATCGATCATCATCACTAGATTTGGATCATCCCTTGATCTGGATCATCACTAGATCTAGATCATCCCTTGATCTGGATCATCTCTACTGGATCATCATTACTGGATCATCACGGGTGCTATCTCATGATTCTTCTCGTCACATGAAGCTCTACAGAGCCATCCATTTTTCATGATGTTTGTAGGCCTAGCCTCCATGTAGGTCTTATTCCAGCACTTATATCTGACCCTAAGTTAGAATGGACCACCCAACACTTATGTCTGATCATGTAGGAACCAATCCTATAATCATATCAGAAAGGCACACCCAACACTCACATCTGACCATGTGGGAGCACCTCCCACAACCCTGTCAGAAAGGCCTAGCACTCACATCTGACAACCAATGTCAGAAAGGCTTAGCACATACACTCGGCCATGTGAGGAACCAATCCTCCATGCTGAAAGGATCTGTACTTACATCTAACAACCAATGTAGGAAAGGCTCAGCACTTATATTTGACCATGCAAGGAACCAATTCTTCATGCCGAAAGGGAACTTCATTTACATCTGACAACCAATGTTAGAAGGGCTCTGCACTCACATATGATCATGTAGGAACCAATCCTATAGTCACATCAGAATGGCCCTCAATCCCAGACTAAGATTTCCTAGTAACTGACCAGGTGCCTCCATTCCAAGAATGGCATTCAGTGCTTACTTTTTATCATGTAGGAACCAATCCTATAGTCAAATCAGAATGGCTTAGCACTCACATCTGACATGGAAGGAACCAATCCTCTCACCATGAAAGAATGGCTTAGCCCTTACGTCTAACCATGGAAGGAACCAATCCTCTCACCATGTCAGAATGGATCTGGGTCTCATCATTTACCCTTGGAGGGAAACTCGATCTAGAGAACACCAAGCTTCTCCTTGAAGTATTTGAACTTCACCCTAGCCAATGGCTTCGTCAACACATCAGCTATCTATTCGTCCATCGCAATATACTGGAGCTTCACTACTCCCCTCTGCACCATATCCCTGATATAGTGATACTTGATCTCGATATGCTTCGACTTGTCATGGAACACTGGATTATATGACAACTTCACACAACTTTGGTTGTCACAATGTATATAAGTAGCATCCATCTAGAGATCAAATAAATCAGATAGTAGCTTTCGTAGCCATACTGCCTCACAACTAGCTGAACAAGCTATGACATACTCTGCTTCATTTGTACTTAGTGCCACATAGGATTGCTTCCTGCTAAACCAAGAGATCACACCTGCTCCCATACTGAAGCAACCCCTGAAGTGCTCTTCCTATCGATGGCACTGCCTGCCCAATATGAATCAACATAACCCTCTAGGTTAAACTTCTAATTCACCTCATACTTGATCCCATCATCAATTGTACCCCTCAAGTACCTCATAATATGCTTTACAGCAATCAAGTGAACATGTCTCAGATCTGTCAAGAACTGGCTCAAGGTGTTCACAGCAAAGCAAATTTCTAGTCTCGTGTTCATCAGGGACATCAAGGACCCAATCATCCGATGATACATCATAGCATCAACTACTTCTAATGAAGCATCACTCAATAGATTCAGGTTCAATGCCATAGGTTGGGTCATGGCCTTGTATTCCATCATCCCAAACCTCTTTAGGATCTCTATTGCATACTTCCCTTGTCCAAGGGAGATTCCATCCGCAGTCTGCCACACCTCCATGCCTAAAAAATAATGCATCATACCCAAGTCCTTCATTTTCAACTCGGCAGCAAGCTTTCTCTTCGTATAAGCAATCAACCCATCCATACCTGTTACAAACAGATCATCTACATATAGTAGGAGCATTACTGGGTTTCCATATTCAACCTTGTAGTAAAGGTTGGAATCTTCTTTACTCTTGGTAAAGCCCAAACTGGATAGAAAGTTGTCCATTCTACCGTACCATGTCCTAGGTGCCTGTTTCAAATCGTACAGGGATTTCTTCAATTTGCACACATGAGTCTCTCTGCCATGTGTCTCAAAACCAAGTGGATGTTCTACATACACTTCCTCTTCCACTACACCATTCAAGAAAGTAGTATTGACATCCATTTGGTGTATCTTCCATTTCATCACTGCAGCCAGAGAAATTACCGATCTGATGGAAGTGTATCTGGCTATAGGTGCAAAGGTTTCTTCATAGTCTATTCCTTCTTTCTGTGAGAAACCATGAGCCATGAATCTTGCCTTATATTTCTCTATGCTACCATTTGCAACATGCTTGATCTTGTAGATCCATTTGGAAGTTACAACTGACTTCCCTTCTAGTATTGGGACAACATCCCAAACATCGTTCTTCATGATCGATTGATACTCTTCGATCATAGCATCCTTCCACTCTCTCCGTTTTTCCGCTTCTTCATAATTGGAAGGTTCTTCATTGATAAAGTCACATAGTAAAGCTACATATCCATAGAAGGATCTTGTTCTCTTTCTTTCTCTGTGATTTTCTTCTGGAACCCCATATCTTTCCGCACCTTGGATAACTTCTCGTACCCAAGCAGGTTTCCTCTTGTGAGGATTCTTCTCTTGAGGTGGATCTATAGGTATTTGTGGTTCTTCAAATTCTCGATCTTCTTCTTGAGTTTCTTCATTCATGGTTGTATCATGAATTCTGGGTGCTTCTGATTTTTCAGGTTCTTCAGCAGGTCTCTTTATGGATTTGTTGTAACCTGTGTCTTCATCAAATGTTACATCCCTGCTAATGTCGATCTTCTTGAATCCCAAGAAGTATATTCTATAAGCCTTCAAGCTTTCAAAGTATCCCACAAATATACCCTTCTTTCCTGAAGGATCTAGTTTTGTTCTCTTCTCTTTTGGAATGTGTATGTACACTGGACAATCGAATATTCTAAGATGGCTGACTTCTAGTTTCTTGCTGGAAAAGAATTCTTCAGGTGTCTTATTCTCAAGTACTCTGTGTGGAGTACGGTTCTATACATATAGCATTCTTCTGGCAACTTCTGGTCATAGATGCATGGGAAGATCTTGATCATGAAGCATTGCTCTTGCTGCTTTTATGATAGTTCTATTCTTCCTTTTTGCAATCCCATTCTGTTGTGGATTATATGGAGTGGATAACTCCCTCTTAATCCCTGATTCTTTGCACAAGTCTTTGAATTCATTTGATGTGAATTCTCCACCATTATCTGATCGAAAGGTCTTGACCTTATTTTCTGTGTGGTTCTCGATCAAGGCATTGAATTCCTTTAACTTGTTGAAAACTTCATATTTGTTCTTCATGAAGTAAATCCATGTCTTCCTAGAAAAGTCATCAATGAAAGAAACATAGTATACATACCTGCTTAGTGAACTTGATGACATTGGTCTGCATACATCGGAGTGGATGATTTCCAAGATTCCTTTTTCCTTGCTCTCGCTACTTGAAAATTCCTTCTTTGTATTCTTTCCTTTTTCACATCCTTTGCAGACCCCTTCATGTTTTGCTTGAATTTCTAGAAGACCTTCAACAACTTTTCTTGCAAGTGGTAGTGATCTGTAATGCACATGTGCAAGCCTTATGTGCCAAAGTTCATTTGGCTCTACTGTGTCATGGACCAAAGCTTGTTTTGGATGGCCTTTCAATTTGTATAATCCTCCTTCTTATTCTCCAATTAATATTGCATCGTCAATAGTCTTTCCTCTTGACCACATGAGGACTTGGCCATCTACAAATACAACCCTCATGCCTTTTGCATATAGTGCTGATATGGATAGAATATTATTCTTTAGTCCTGGTACAAACAAGACATCCTTCATTTTCATAGACTTTCCAGAGTCTAGCTTGTAGGAGGATTCACCACTACCTTTTATGGGATATTGGTAGTCATCCACAAGTTTCACCTTATCTGGTGAATTATGTTCAGATAGTTTCTCCAAGGATTCCTTGAAACCTGTCATGTGTTTGGAAGCCCCACTGTCAATAAGACAATATTTGCTTCCATGAGTGACAGTTCACGTGAGAGCGGAGATCAGAACATATTCTTCTTCACTTGAAGAGTATTCACCTTCTTGTTTTACTCTCTTTCTGGGAGGACCATCATCCTCAGCAGTGTGATCATGATGTCTTATTTTGGAGTTCTTCTTCTTCTTGGATCCATGCTTATTCATGGGACAATTTCTAGCAAAGTGTTCTATTTCATCACATGTATAAAATCTGAGTTTGGATGGATCCCTTCTTACAAGATTATTTTTTTGATGAGAATGCTTACCTTCGTGATGATGATTTTCCCTTCTTCCTTTCTTGGAGTGAAATGTGAGAGCTTGATCTTCACTTCCCATCTTTTCTTCTCGAGATGCTATTCAAGATTATTCTTATGAACATTCTTCCCACATTCTACTGAAATTGACTAATTTCTTCCTAGCACAGATTCCTTGGATGAAAGAATCCCATGACCTAGGGAGACCATTCAAGGTTGTCATCACAATTTCTGCATTATCCACTTCTTCATCTACTACTTGTAGTTGTTCTTTCATTTGGGAGACCCTTCTGAAGTATGACTGGATGGTCTCCTCATTCTGGATCTTTACATTCTTCAATTGGTTCCTTAGAGTCATCTTTCGATTGATGTTCTTCCCTTCAAACAGTTTGGTTAGGGAATCAAACATGGCTTTAGGTGTCTTGAGGGAGGACACCTATGGTATGAGGTGATCCTTGATAGAATCAGTAATGATCCTCTTTTCCATAACCAACTTATTCTTATGTAAGGCCTTGGCCTCATCTCCCTCTGGAACTAGAACCTCCTCACTGATATAGGAGTCCAACTCATTTTCTTCTAGGACCAGGGAGATCCTATACTTCCAGGCTCGGAAGTTACCAGCTCCCTCAAGCTTTTCATCAATATTGGTATGATGAGACATCTTAACTAAGAACCTCAAATGGAAATACAAAAGATTTAGATCTTACTAGGTCAAGATGTCGGATCTAGATTTGGAGCTGAAATCTTGTAGTGCTGATTCAGGAGCATATTAGGGTTTTGCTTTTCCAGAGTTTTGTCCAACCAAATGCTTTGAATTTGATCCCTAACTTCAATTTTGGGGAGGATATCAATCCAGGCCTGATCTCACTGAAAAATTCCACTTATGTGAAAATCCCTAATTTTCGGTAGTAGTGTCGGGTCCAAAACTGAAAAACCTTAGAATTGGATTCTTATTCAAAAGAAAGATGCGCCCTAGGGAGGAGAGTTATTCCACCCTTATTTTTCTGAAAATATATGGAGAGAGATCCACAAAGTAGGAATCCCTAGTTCCTGCAACTGCATAGTGTCTTCTTCTCAGGTTAGCTCTAATACCATGTTAGATTTTTAACATTAAGCTAGCATAACATTAGGATCTTTAACTGAGAGAACAACAAGCACAAAAATCAAACAAAAGAGATAATGAACACAGTGTTTTTCCTTGGGGAAACCATAAATGGAGAAAAACCCGCAACTTCCTCAGAGATAGAATCAACACCAAAAGTGAAACCCAAAAATAGTAAGATGATCTCCTGACAATAGTAACTGTTGGGGCGCACACCTTAAAGGTCCCTAACTTTAGTAACTCCGTGGTTTTGTTGTGGAAGTTGTATGACTCAAAATAGTCTTAGGGGTGTCGGGGTTGAGTCAAAGTCCTCTTTTTGTAATAAACCCATGGTTTAAGTCCAAGGTTTGGGGTTCGAGGTGCCCATGGTTTAAGCCCATGGTTTTGTAATAAGTGCGCCGTATAAATATGCACTCTTGTAAAGAAGTTAGGTTAGGATTTTTGTGTAAGAGGAATTGATGTGAAGCTAAGGATATTTTTGTAAGAAAAGGTTAAGTCCCAACTGTGTGCGTGGATGAACTCTGCAGCTGTGTGCGCAGAGGCCTGTAGCTGTGTGCACGGCTTTGAGGACTTGAAAGGAACTACAACTGAGTGCGCAGATCAGAACTGTGGTTTTTGTAGAAAGTTGAATAAACCACAGTTCTGTGGACGTAACCCCTACACTAGGGGTGAACCACATTATATCTTGTGTCGTGGTTCTGTGTGTTGTTTCTGTTGTGTTCTTTCATGCATTAATATCTATATATCTGATAAGTAAAGATCACTGCTAGTTAATAACTTCACTGTGAATTCCCAGTAAGGGTTGCGTAAGACACTGTTTGTTATCTAACCGCGAAGCTAAATAAGTGAATGTTAAGCTCTGTGATTTATATTTATAATCTGTTTAAAAGCTAAAGGTACAGTAATATCCCTCTTCTGCTTGCAGAAACCTGGTTCTGCGGCACCCCATAGTAGTTTTGGGTGAGACTGCAACCTGTTCGCAGGTTGTTGCCGAAAGGGCCAACTCTGTGGGTCTTTTGTTGGTGCGAAGTTAAAGGTATAAAACCTGGGTCTGCCCGATAAGCCAAAAAATTGGTTCCATTGCCGGTTGAACTCAGTATCTGTGCAAGAGGGGTTTATGTCGTACCTCGAGGGCTATGTTCTGGAGACCGTCTGTGAAGGAAATCGGTGATTGGCTTGATGAGACTTATCTGAAATTCGCTGCGCAAGAAAACAAAGATCCGCGCCGTAGTGCACACGAATTTTTACAAAGGTATGTTTTGTGTGATATTTATGAGATTTTCTTTGGTAGTATCCACATAGAATTGCACCAGTGGTTATCCAGGTTAACAGAGCGAAGGATGAACTTCCAAGAACGTCAATTTCCTGCTTGGACCCCCGCGAGAATTAATATACTGAAAAGGGTAAACAACGAGATATCCCACACTGTTGATTTCTGGACAACACGAACCTTTGAAGCATTTGTGACGGAGTTCGTTATCGACACGAGTACTTCCTTTAGTGAAGCCGAGCAGTAGTTTTTCCAGGACCAAGGGGTAAGTTTTTGAATTCATTTAGTTTGCGAATTAAAATGCTATTAGCTGAAAAAGGTATATTGCTCATTGAATCAGACTGTTAGATTTTGTATTACTAACCTATGTTTGCAAGTGAAAATACCTTCCTTCAACGAGCAAAGTGTTTTGCTGTGAAGTGGAAAAAGGTACAAGAGATATTTTGGATCCTATTCCCAAGGTCAGCATACTGAGTATCCCCCTGTAAATCCCACAGATTCAGAACCCGAGGAAACCCCTTCTGTTGGAAACCCTCCAGTCACCCCGCAGTAAAGACCTATTATCCCTGAGAACCCGTCGCAGTCTGAAAGTCACTCTAGCCAAGTATTTCTATCGCAGGTCAGTCTACCCCAGTAAGTTCCCCCCTTCCTACTTCCAGTCCCCCTCCCTCCTCCCCTAGACCGGCGATGGCCCATATGCATGATGACATTAAGCTCCCTATTTTCAAAGGAACTGGATCATAGGATCTAGAACAGTTCTGGTTTTTATGTGAAGCAGTGTGGACTGCTAAGTCCATTATGGATCAAGATACAAAAAGAGCACAGCTGGTTACTTCTTTCAGAGACCGTGCTCTGACCTAGTTCATGAATTTCTCCAGCACTCAGAACCATGCATTGCTTGATATAAAAGCAGCAATGATAAAGGAATTTAAGAAGCCGAAATCAGAGTCGCAGTGTATCATGGAGTTGAAAGAGATTCAGCAGAGGCGTGGAGAATTAGTGTGGGACTTTGATCAAAGATTCAAAGTCCTGCTAGACCAAGTCAGTTTCCCCATTGGACCTGCGCAGCACAAGGAATGGTTTATTACAGCCTTGCTACCACATATTCGAACTCCACTCATGCAACAGAAGGTTGCTAACCAGCAGGAGGCTCTGGAAATCACGATGAAGCTTGAAACCGCCCCTGTCGAAGATAACTCTGGTATCGCTCAAATCCAAGCGTAGTTGGCAGCGATGGCCCTGGAGCTTCGCGATATGAAGAAAGGAAAAAACGGTTGCGAAGAGGTTTGGTGCACATAATTTCGAGCAGAAGGTCACGACAAGGAACAGTGCCCTGTGGTAAGGAATTACCTGAATACTGGTGCACCAAACCTGTTCAACCCTACTATTCTATATTTTGAAATCTATCAGACAACTGGCCAGCATCGATCTGAGAATTGCTATTTGCTACAGAGGTATGTGCAAGTCCCCAAGAACCCTTACTGCAAATTCTGTAAGTCCGTAGGACAAAATGAAGATGAGTGTCGCAGTTATGACCTCATGAGAGAATGCACCTACGATGCCTATCGGGTACAAAATGAGGGCCCGAGTAATGATGGCTATGGCTACTGCGGTGGTACATCAAGTAGAGGGGGTTTTGGAGGCCATGGTCATGGTGGCATGGCTGGCAGAGGTCGTGATTAGGTGATGTGTTATAACTGCAACCAGGGCGGACATCTGGCTCGCGACTGTCGAAACCCGACTACGACATGTCTATATTTCCGAGCCGTCGATCATGTGATCGAGCAGTGCACGCAGTTGATAGCGAAGATACAGGAAATAAATAGTACCCCTACTCAAAATATTCAGATGATTTCCGTCGAACAAAGACCTATCCCAGCCATTAATGTTGTTACCAGAAGTAGAGCTACGACGCATATGCAGCCTGCCGAGAAACAGCCCGATGAGGCTTGGGTTCGTAAGGCCCCTGTGAAAGTCCTCGCCTTTGATATTGAAAGAGAAAAGGAGACATTCACGGAAGCGAGGAAAGATTTTGTGGATTCTAGCACAGTAGTAGTACCCGCGCAGCAACATCAGCAGGAGTCGCAACTGCAAGAAGATTCGACGGATAAAGTAAGTACACTATCCTCCTTTTTACAGAGCTGTATGAAACTCTTAAGGAATCAGAATGCTTTAAAGGAGTTGCAAAAAGTTCTTGCTTTCTGTGAACCTCAGAGAAGATTTGATAAGGAGAAAAATGTTAATCGTGTCTGAAGAACTGGTAGGGAAATGAGATTGAATTCCCAGGTAGGAGAGTATGATATGACTGATGTTATCTTGGACCTAGGATCAGAGGTAAATGTCCTAACCAAGCAAACCTGGGAACAAATGGGGAAACCTAACCTTGACTGGTCCCCTATATAGTTGAGATTGGACAATCAACAGAAGATTATGCCCCTAGGATGATTTCCTAATGTTCCAGTAGATATTGATGGAGTCTGCACTATAGCAGACTTCGAAGTTATTGAGATCATTGACGATAGAAATCCATATCCAGGCTTGTTAGGACTTGAATGGGAAATAGCCAATGCTGCAGTCATTAACCTTAAGAAGAGACAGATGACCTTCGAAGGGAACGATCTGAGAGTCATTGTCCCACTGGATCCTTCTCAGGGAGCAAGATACACAGAATCACTCAGAAACGAAGATCAGGATGTTCTGGATCACATCTATAACATCACAGCAAAGGAAGAAGATTATATTGACCCCAGTGCCGAAGGTATTATGGATTGGCAGTGTGATAGCTCCTGTATGACAGACTCAGATGATGGTTTAGAGAATTGGCAGAACCGATTGTATGAGCTCCATGGACACAGATGTTCCAGAATTACCAAGTCTCTCAGATGGCTTACCTCACAGACAAGATCCTTACCCATTTTTTATAGTTCGACAGACACAGAAGAGTTTAGTGCACCATTCTTAGAACATATACCGGATTCACAGCCACACAAGACTCTGGATTCAGCATCTCGAGCCACCGCAGCAAGATGGTGGGATCACCATAAGAAGTACATTCCTCATTGGGGAGCTTGTTAGAACTCCCTTCGCCTAAGATTTGTGGATCAACTCCAGGAGGTGTGGAGCAGGTTCAATGGGTAGAGTAGCCCACAGGAACACTTGGAGCACTGTTACAATGCATGGAAACATGTAACTCGATGGGCACATCGGCTTGTCCATATCCAGGCACCTGTAGCAGAGAACTTGTATCCGAAGATCGGGATTCAGCATGCTTATAGGTCTGGTGACAAAGAAATCACCAAGTACCAATCTGCAGGATCGAAGCTCACAGCTTGGTCACCGAAATTTTCAGGCTGTGCCAAAGGTCAATGTGGGGTCAAAGGTCCTTCTTGCGATGCAGCTGCAGACCTAGCTGTGCTGCAGCCCAAAAGCCGATGGTTGGAACACTGTCGATTTGGCGGCGCCGGTACTTTAATTGCCTTAATTTCCTGTCCTAATGATATCCGCCGAGATCTCGTGCCATGGAAATAGGATCTCTATCAGATTTGGCGCCTTCAATACACATTTTTGGCAGATTTGGTTGATGGATTGTATATGAAGACACCTGGGTATGGGGAAATTACATTCTGCATTTCCTTGAGTTTCACAATTGAACCCATGTCAGCTGATTGTGAACTCCAGGACTTATTGAGAGAATTTGAACAGATGGGTCTGCAAAACATTTTCACCCCCCCACCGGAGCCTGCAGCCCATGAAGAGACTCTACCAGCACCGACCCCACCAATGTAGACACGATCTGCCAGGAAATAGTTTAAGCCTGAAGTTCATTCTAAGCGGAACGAAGACAGACATAAGCAATCAGGGAAAACATCAGAGGATCCTGGGATGAATCCGCCTGGCTCAGCTAAGACCCCACTTGAAGGGGATGAGGAAATTTCCCCGCGCGGCCACCATATCTCCAATCTATTCGACCAGGAGTTAAACCACCTCGGCACAGCGCTAAGTTCACTATATGCACCCCTTCGCTGCCCCCGGTTGTGCAACTAATTGGAACGATGAGAGGGAAGTTTTCATAGTTCGTACGAGCCCAATACTTACACTTTGTTAAATATCAAGAGACTGGGGCAAAATTACTGGAAGTAAAATAGTGGGCTACTAGCTTGGATCTAGCTGGTTTGCTGAAGATGCTCAATGTTCCCCATTTTGGTTGCAACACACAGGTCACCATCATGGTCAAGAAACTGCCGGCATTAATACATGACAGCTACCTATAGATCGACGACAAGAAAATTCTTATTAATGGTGAGCTCATTCATAGGATCATAGGCTTACCAATGGAAGGGCCTGATTCGGGGATAGAATTTCCCTCAAAGCACGAAGATACGAAGCTCGCACAAAGCATGAAGGAGCGCTTTGGCCTGATGAAGGGGAAGTGTGGGTATCACACTTCCGCGATTCAAGAGCAGAACATTTGCTTCACAGCTAAGCTCTTAGCATGCAAAATTATGCGGAAATGCCGACCAACTGAAGTGCCTGCCCCGGTCATCAGAATTTCTATCAACTGCGCCGAAGGCTATAGCTACAACTGGGAAGCATATCTTACGAAGGAATTCCTTGAAGATGCTCACCATCATGGTCAAGCAGCTTCCGGCGTTAATACATCACGGCTACCTATGGATCGACGACAAGAAAATTCTTATTAATGGTGAGCTCATTCATAGGATCATAGGCTTACCAATGGAAGGGCCTGATTCGGGGATAGAATTTCCCTCAAAGCACGAAGATACGAAGCTCGCACAAAGCATGAAGGAGCGCTTTGGCCTGAAGAAGGGGAAGTGCAGGTATCACACTTCCGTGATTCAAGAGCAGAACATTTGCTTCACAGCTAAGCTCTTAGCATGCAAAATTATGCGGAAATGCTGACCAACTGAAGTGCCTGCCCCGATCATCAGAATTGCTATCAACTACGTCGAAGGCTACAGCTACAACTGGGAAGCGTATCTTGCGAAGGAATTCCTTGAAGATGCTCATGATGCGCAGGAGAAAGGTAGGCCTTTCCACTACTCATGGTTGATTATCCTCATCACACTGGTAGGATGGAAAGAACCTATTGAAGCACAGTTTGCTGCTGTACTGGCACACATGCCTAGTGCAGCCAGGTATGCATCACTGTGGGTTTCACAGGATAAAACCCACCAACAGATGACAAACTATGTATTTGTCTTTTATATGATGAGTATCTCGTATGAGATTATAAACACCCCACGGCTCAGTCATGAGTTGTTTTCTTAGTATGATGGAGCGGTCAATTTTAGGTCCGATATGCACCATATTTTTATCCAGGATTGCGCAGATAAGAAGCATCAATGGTTTAAGTTTCCATATGTCGTGACTAAAGATGACATTCTCGCAGTAGTACAGCAGTGGCTGGTAGAATGGCTAAAAGACACAGGAACAAAACCTAAGATTCTTGTCCCTCCTATCACCGATATGGGCGCAGGCCCCAATCACATGCAGCAGTAAGAAAACCCCGAAGACAGTGACCAACAAACTAAGTCACAGCAGAGCAGAAGCGACCAAGGTGGAGATGGTGGAGATGAAGAGGAAGGAGAGGAATCGGTCAATACTGTTTCAGACCCTAATCGATAGGATAAGCGCAAGACACCAGAGCTAGAAGAAAGAAACAAAACCCTGTCCCGAAAGAAAATGAAGGCGTCGAAGGACAAGAATATTATCGAGGAGGCCAGCCTGATGAGTGAGGAGCTTGCTCAGGCCCTATCGAAGTCCACAGCAACTCTCACCAAGAAATGGTCATAATTTGCAGATACACATCTACAGGCCCTCACCTGTGTAGCGAAGCACGTTTCGGAGCTGAAGGACTTAGCGGAGAAATCACTGACTGACGCTTCAGCAAGTAGTGCCCCGATAAGCACACAGCCTGACCTAAGGCAATGGCCAGCTAGAGAAAACAAGGGCCAAGTGTCAAGTGCTACCCTCATCATAACTGATGCAGCATCACGCGCAGAGATAAGCATGGTAGTAGGAATCGATTACACCAAGATGTCCATGTTGGAATTGCATCTTTGCCAGTCCGCTATTGCGAAGGAAATCTAGGCCCGAGACCGCTATTCACAAGAACAGTTGCAAGATACCAGGAAGCAAAATGATAGCCTTGCAGCACAGCTAGAGGCCACAGAACAGAGAAAGAGGGATGCAGAATGTAAGCGGATTACCCTAGTATGAGTTTTGGATGAGGCATGTCGAAGTCTTCCTGACTTCAACGTACAATTGGTAGAAGATCCAGAACAAACACTAGTCAGGCTCAAAGACTATGCACGACAGTCGCGTAGTGAAATAGAGAAGCTTAAAGCAGAACATGACGCTCAGATTATGGAGCTGCTACTTTGCATCACTCCGGAGAGCCCACCAGAAGTCAAGGAGCAACGCCGAGCAGACATTCAAGCCTCCGTAGCAAAAATCTCTGATATTGTGAGTAGCGCAGCAAATCTGCTAGAAGATAGTGTTGAGGCCTAGATGACATTACAGGAACATCCAGAAGTAGGACAGCTGCAAGAAACCATCAGGCAGTGACAGACAGAGTTGGATACAGTAAAAGTGGCAATTAAGACTCTGCCGCCTATGGAGAAAATGCTTAAGGTAAAGCGAAGCAACGAAATCCAGCAGGAAATTGAGTCGTGCCGGGCAAGAGCAACAGAAGTGGAAAATTCTTTGCAACTGCTTATCAGCAAAGCTTTCGACTTGATTACTGCTATGGACATCCAACTTAAAGTTATGAAGGAATACGATGCATTTGCGAAGGAGAAGGCTAGCGAAGCATCAGCCATAGGTTTGCAGGAGTTGGTCGAAAAGGAGCAAGAAGCTGACAATATTATGCGCAGTCTCAACAAGCAGTACACTCTCTTTGTCGACAAAGTTCATGGACCAGAAGAACAACAGAGTGTTTCGGGATGGGACACTGGTGAGTCTTAGGGGCCTGTTGGGGTGCACACCTTAAAGGTCCCTAACTTTGGTAACTCCGCAGTTTTGTTGTGGAAGTTGTATGACTCAAAATAGTCTTAGGGGTGTCGGGGTTGAGTCAAAGTCCTCTTTTTTTAATAAACCCATGGTTTAAGTCCACGTTTTGGGGTTCGAGGTGCCCATGGTTTAAGCCCATGGTTTTGTGATAAGTGCGATGTATAAATATGCACTCTTGTAAAGAAGTTAGGTTAGGATTTTTGTGTAAGAGGAATTGATGCGAAGCTAAGGCTATTTTTTTAAGAAAAGGTTAAGTCCCAACTGTAAAGGTTAAGTACCAAATTTGTACGTGGACGACCTCTGTAGCTATGTGCACAGAGGGTTTTGGGTGATTAATGAAATATGCAGCTGTGTGCGCAGAGGCCTGCAGCTGTGTGTGCGGCTTTGAGGAATTGAAGGGATCTGCAGCTGAGTGCGCAGATCAAAACTGTGGTTTTCATAGAAAGTTGAATAAAACACAGTTCTGTGGACGTAACCCCTACACTGGGGGTGAACCATGTTATATCTTGTGTCGTGGTTCTGTGTGTTGTTTCTGTTGTGTTCTTTCATGCATTAATATCTATATATCTGATAAGTAAATATCACTGCTAGTTAATAACTTCACTATGAATTCCCAGTAAGGGTTGTGCAAGACACTGTTTGTTATCTAACCATGAAGCTAAATAAGTGAAAGTTAAGCTCTGTGATTTATCTTTATAATCTGTTTAAAAGATGAAGGTACAGTAATATCCCTCTTCTGCTTGCAGAAACCTGGTTCTGCGGCACCCCATAGCAGTTTCGGGTGAGATTGCAACCTGTTCGCAGGTTGTTGCCAAAAGGGCCAACTCTGTGGGTCTTTTGTTGGTGCGAAGTTAAAGGTATAAAACCCAGGTCTTCCCGATAGCTCAACAGTAACCTCTTTCTTCCTTGCCCCAGTGTCTTTATCTTCCTCATATATGCACTATAACTGAGTGTGAGTGGGTGTGTGTTAAATAGAGAGGATAGCTCTCTATTTATACTAATTCCCGACTTGACTAAACCCAACTAGGGCTGGACTTGACTAAACCCAACTAGGGCTGACTTCACTAGGTGAGTCTAATAACCCTAGTTCCCCGAAACTGCAGGGACTTTAGACCTTAGACAATATGAGGGTTACCCACCTTGACTTGACATGACTTATTTACATTATAGAAACTCTCGATAGGAACCTCGGGGCAAGACATGACTCAAGTACATTACAAATACATCCTGGAATAAACATCGGGTTACAATACATAAGAAATACAAGTGAATACATTCCGAAGTTACAATTACATCAAAAGATCCATAATTGGAGAAGAAACATAACCAAAGGGTTAATAATGCTAATCTCACAGAGTTGGAAGAAACTAATAATAATATTCATGGCTCCAATTTTGAATATGAGTTTAGTAAAGTCAAGATTATTGTCCCATTGACAAAGTTAATGAAAACACCTTCATTTAAGATCTTGCTTACAGAATGCTGAAATCACAAGCTAATGAGATCCCTTCTGATATTATAAACCTACAAGATGAGCATCCCACCATTACTTTTGGTCCTTCCTCACCTAACAAATTTGAAAATAAGTCATATTTCCCTCCTCCTTAATATATTACCTCAACAGTTCATGAGAAAATGATACACAAATGTTTGTTAGACTCTTGAGCTTCTCATAATCTTATGCCCAAAACTCTCATGGAAGCCCTAGATATGAGCATTACTAAACCTTATCAGCACTTGTTTGCTTTTGATTTGAGAGGAGTTAAGTGTTTAGGTGTAATCAAAGATATTGTTGTCAATCTTGCACAATTACCAATAAAGTGTGTTATTATGGATGTGGTTGTGGCTGATATTTCACCTAATTTTGGCATGTTGTTATCAAGATCATGGGAAAAAAGAGTAAGAGGTACTTTACATATGGATTTGTCATATGCTACTATTCCAGTATTTTGGAAAAGAGCATAAGAGGTTATACAGATAAGTATAGCTAGCTTATTTGGTAAGTGATAGAAACAATCCAACAAATCATCCAATCTATGATGTGGAAGAAGATATAGGATCTTTTATGTTGCATTTGATAAATGAAGATACCACTGGTTTTTTGCAAGTGGAAAAGGAAGCACCAGTTTGATATAATACTGAAAATCAGGATGATTTATGGCAAATTTATTTTGATGGCTCATCATCCAAAGAAGGATCAGAATTAGGTATTGTTCTCATTTCTCCAGGAGGTGAAATTATTTGTTTCATGTATAAATTGGATTTTTAGACAACTAACAATACAATAGAATATGAAGCATTAGTACTAGGACCAAGAGCTGCAAAGGAGTTGGGAATTCAACAGATCATTGTTTTTGGCGACTCTGAATTAGTGATTCGGTAGGTGAAGGACATTTATCAAGTAAAACATGAATTGTTGAAAGTGTACAGGAATGAGGTATGGGACATGGTGGATAATTTATTTATGGAATTCAATATAAATTTTGTTCCTAGGGATCATAACCAAACAACAGATTCACTGGCCTTGGCAGCCACTTATTTTAATATTCCAAAACAAACTCAGTTGAAATATCCTATTGAAGTTAAGTATAGACCTTCAGTTCCAGATAACATCAAACCATGGAGGGTATTTCAAGATTATTTAGAAATTAAAATTTTTTTGGAACTGAATGATGATTTTTCTACTTCATTGATTGACCAAGACCAGGATAATTATTTTTAGGATAATGTTACATATTCTGAAAATTCAATTGTTGATCATAAACTAATTGAATTGAAAGGAAACTTTATTCCAAAAGGTATTAGTTCCCCTTGAAATATTATTTTCTAAGGATGATACTTTGTTGAATCCCACTATACAATCATCATAATAAAATGTTTTAAGTTGCAATATTGGTACATTAGATCAACCTAAGATGGTTAAAATCTCTAAACCACTTTTAGATGGAGAAAGAAACAGGTATGTTAAATTACTGCAACAATTTGTTGATATCTTTGCATGTTCCTATCAAGATTTGAAGACCTATGATACAAGTATAATCCAACACAAGGTTCCATTAAACCATCTCAAAAAAATTATCTTTACAATAAATGACTGAACATCTTTTTTACTTCTTGGAAGACTGATTTTAAGAATAGATTTGACCCGCTCAGGATCAATTTTAATTCCATATGCTGAAACTAAATGACCTAAATTTTTTCCCTCATGAACAACAAAATGTGATTTGACGTTGCTTTTTTGTAGAGACTATAAAGCAAATAAATTCAATGTTGAAAAAGGATCAGGAAGTGAAATGTATAGCCGAGGCTAGATATTCATTTGAAAAAATCAACAAGCTCTCACAGAAGCTCTAGTATTGGTAAGCCTAGATTTTTCAAAGGATTTTTTGACTTTATCCTTTCCATCTCAAGATACTATAGAAGTTGTTATTTTACAGAAGAATGTAGAAGCAATGGAAAAACCTATTTCATTTTTTAGTAAGACCTTGAGAGATTTAGGATTGAAATATAGTACATTGGAGAAACATGCCTATGTGTTGGTTAAAGCTTTGGATTTTTTTAGGATTTACATTCTACATGCTAAAACCATAGCGTGTGTACCTAATACTACATTCAAGGATATTTTGATACAGCCTGAAAGTCAATGGAAAAGAGGTTAACGGATAGCTAAAACCATGGAGTACGATGTTGAGATCAGACCTACTAAGCTGGTAAAAGGATAGGGTTTGGCAAGATTTTTAGTTGATTCCATCTGAAGATTTGGGCCTTCATTTGGTAGTTAATAAACCAACACAAGATGAATTGCAAACAAACCAAAACAAAGAACATATTATGGAAAAGTATGCCGACTCTTCTTAGCATGTTGATATAGTTTACTTTTTGTTACATTTGCATTGTCCTTCTCATCTAAGTAAAAAAGAAAGCAAATCATTAAAGTTGAAAGCTACTAAATATTGTTTAGTAAATAAAAAATGGCATTGGAAAGATCAAAGAGGGTTGTTACTCAAATGTTTGGAAAAGTCAGAGATAGAATTGGTTATTTCAGAGTCACATGAAGGTGCTTGTGAGGGTCAAAGGTATTGGAAAGCTACAACCTTTAAAATTTTAAGTTCTGGATACTATTGGCCTTCTTTATTTTTAGATGTTTATAAACAAGTCAGAGCTTGCATTCAGTGTCAAAAATTTGTTGGAAAAAAAAAGCTTCAATATTTACCATTGAATCCTATTGCAGTGAATGCTCCATTCCAACAATGGGGATTGAAATTCATAGGTGAAATTAATCCCTCTTCAAGTGGACAACACAAATGGATATTAACAGCCAAATATTTCTTCACTAAGTGGGTAGAAGTTATTCCTACTAGGAATGTGACTGATAAGGTTATTATCAACTTCATACAAGAGAATATTTTGAGTAGGTTTGTTTGTCCCAAAAAATTAATGACTGATAATTCTCAGGATTTTAAATCAAAAGCTATAGTTGATTTTTGTGAGAAAAATGGTATTATACTTAAACATTCTATGCCCTATTATCCTCGAGGAAATGGAATGGAAGAATCAACAAATAAAAATATCATTAATAGTATCAAAAAGATGTTATCTTAGAATAAAAGGTATTGGGACACAATGTTGAAATATGCTCTTTGGGAATATCTCATAACCACTAAAAAGGCAATATAATTTTCTCCTTTTCAGCTTGTTTATGGAACAAATGTTGGTTTTCCTATTCAGTTGGGAATTCCAGTGATGAAGTTACTTTGGGATAGTGAGGAGGATCCAAATGACATTCAAAGAAGAATATTTTCATTGATTGAATTGCAACAAGAAACGGAAGCATTGGTAGAAAGAGAACAAGCTTACACGGATAAGGTGAAAGAAAATTTTGATAAGAGAATCAAAAAATATACTTTTCTCCTTGGAGACATGGTACTCAGATGGGATGCATGAAGATATTAGAAAGTTCAACATGGTAAGTTTGATAATTTATGGTTGGGACCTTTCAAAATTTCTAAAATTTTGGGAAATAATACTTTTTCATTGCAAAACTTGGAAGGTGAGGAACTTTCAACCCTAGTCAATGGACAGTTCCTAAAATATTTCTACATGTTCTGAAAAAATAAATCATTTTATTCAGTGTACATATCGGTGTGTTTCAGTATAGGTTCTGAAAAGGAGACTACATCCCAATGGAAGTAGATGTTAATTTTAATTTTCAAATTCAGAAGAATAACATGATGATTTCATTTCATACTTCAGAAAGGCACTAATTTACGTGATCTTGGAACCTAACAAGGAGGATTCCATCCCCTAGTTGGAGCCATATGTTAGAGATGAAATTATTCCTTGTTTTTAATTTTAATTTTTTTGTCTTTTGTTTTTCATTATTTTATTTTAAGTTTTTTTATTGGAAATTGGCTTATAAATTGTAAATATTCCTTTAGCCTTCAAAATTTTGATATTCCTAACCCTTGCATCAAGGTTTTTTGTGAGTGTTTTCCAAAGTGAGATATGGCATGGTACATTCCGGCAGTAGAATTATTTACACTCCACATATACGAGCCCTGTGGGAATCCCAAAATCATTAAAGATTATGATCAACACATGTTCACTTTCACGCATCAATTTTTATGAAAGATTGGCCTGAAATTTGGTCAGGAATGGTCTTACATCTGTCAGCACAAGTTCCCCACGTAATTTACTTTAATAACATAGAATATGGGTTAACCCTATCTCCACATTTCCATTATCACTGAGGACCGAGGCATCTGTCTGCTAGTCAAAAGGAGCTTGTTTTAGACATAGTAGATATCTGGTGGAGAGGTAAAAATGAAGAAAAGTGGCAAACTGTGCAGATTTGAACTGGTTAGCACCAAATGGGGGGAGGATTTTCCTGATTGTGAAAAATTTCTTAGAAGGGTTGGATGGTTTCCTTTCTTTGAGAATATGATAGGTTATAATTTAGAGGTTACTAAATCTTTTGTTCAAAATTATTCAAATTCATGGGTTGAATTTCAAACCCTAAAGATAGAATTGAATGAATAATTAATATCAAAATAAACTGGTTTAGCCATTGAAGGGGAACCCTGGTTTAAAAAGCTTCCCTTCAAATTCAACCCAAGTACATTTTTGTTTCTTAGATTTGAATCTCTGGATTGGAATAAGGGAATTCAACTCAGCACCGTCAAACCAGAATGGAGAGAAGTTATTGGGACTATACAACGTTACATAACCTGTGAAGGAAGGTTTGCTACAGTGTATAAATATGATTTTAGGTTCCTATTACATTTAAATGATCAGTTGAGGATGAATCTACCCTTTTTATTTTTTAAAAGCCTCATTAAAATGTCTAATAGGGTAAAAGGCCATATAGATCAGACAAATCAGTCTTTCTTTCATCATGGTTTGGTTAAGTTGACAATATTAATAGATGTTAAAAATAAGGATTGTGCTTGGCAAGATTTCTTGTTTTGGTCTGGATTTGCACTGGAGAAAATTGGAAATCAAGAAGAAGCTAAAAAATCAGTTGGAAAACTGAAAAATCTACAGGAAAGGCATCAAGTTCGAGAAAAACATATCATCACAAAAAGGTTCAAAAAGAGCTTGGTTTAGGAGTTGAAAGGTGACTTAGAGGAAGAACCAATAAAGCTAAAGGAACCATGACAAGAGAATTTATCAGAAGAAAAGAATGTGGAATCATTCAATGAATAAATTTCATCATCCCCTAATACTCCTCGTATCATCAGTGAGAAACTATTAGAAAATAATATGATTCTTTCTACCAATATTGAACGTTTTATTAATCCTTTATCTAAACCTGAAGTGCCAAAATGGAGGCCGAAAACGAGGCCAACAAACAAGTTAATGCTAAATATGAAAAGGATTTTAAATACTAAATTAAAGAATGAGAAAATTATGATAATTGAATATTCTTCAAATGAAGGAGAACTTGAAGATAATACAAAGGAAAATCATCAAAATGAAAGAGAATTAGTGGAAATAAATTGTGAAGAACAAAGTTTTACAAACTTTGAATTTTGGTCAAGCTCAGAAATTGTTTATACAGAATCCCAAACAAATGAAATAGATGTAAAAGAGCCAAGGGAGTTATATGAAATACAAGAATATTTTTTCATCAAAAAATGGGAGGTTCCTCTAACCTCAACAAATGAAGAAGGCCCAGTATATCAGGAAAAAAATGGTTCAGAAGTTGAAATTCTTAGGAAATCTTCACAGCAATATAAAGTCTATAATGATTAATTAAATGATGCAAATGATAATCACATACATGATAATAGAATATTAAGAGGATATTTGGAGGAAGTAAATGGTCATTATCAATAATTGATCATAGTTGCAAACGAGGCCTTAAAGAGGAATAAAAATGCACAGAGTCAGATTGAAGATCTAACCAGGGAGAATGAGGAATTATCAAACAAGGTCAAAGTGCCAGAAGAAAAACATGTTCGTATTATTAAAATATCTCAAGCGTTGGATGGACTCACCATGCTAGTAGAAGCAAATTGCCAAATCTGAGGATGATCTGCCAGCTATCAGTTAATTTTTTATGACACATTTAGATAGAATTTCAAGTCATAAGTTTAGGAGTTAATTTTCTATATTTAGAAACTCCTTTATTTTGAAAACTGTTTGAACATATTCGAATCCTTAAAATGTGGATCTTATTAATATCTGTCAGTATAGCTTTTGTAATATAAATAAAGGTATTTTAGTAGTAAAGGGGGTATAGGTTTTTGTACTGGAATGGGTTAGACGATATCAAGCTTTGTATCAAAAGCACATATGGCAAACTCTCAGTAAGTTCTCAACATTGTTTGTTTGGAATGACACATATTATATAATCCATGTTTTGATTTATATTCTTGGTTGAAATTTATGATCAATTTGATCACCTTTCCTATCATTTCATTTATTGATGAATGTTTTTATCTTGAGATGTTTTTAAGTTTGTGGACTTAACTAAAATTCCTTTACTATATGTATATGGTTTATGTCTATGTTTCAGAACTTTTGTTCAGATCTTCATGATTTATTTATTATTTAGTTATTATATGTTTCTTACATTTATTTACCCTATTCATACATGATTTCTTCACAATCTACAAAATTGAAACCATTTTTCTAGTTTTTTGTTTTGGATGTTCTAGCTTGTACTTTGTAGTCTAGGTACAATTTCTAGTACAAACATATTTTGGCCCCTTTGTCAGGGACAAAAGTGAGAAACATCTTCCCTGGGTATGATATTCATAGACTTGGTTTTGAAGGTGAATATAATCAGTATATTCTTTTCATAGACTACATTTTTCACCCGTTGTTTAAGGAAAGCAATTCTGGATTCTAAAAAATTTGGGGCTAGAGCCAATCCTACATCCCCCTTGCATCCAGGAATTTCATACCCATAGCAAATTTTGAGAGATTCCAGGAAAACATTAAGCTCTACGTCTTCTACGATATTTCAGTATCCTTCATCTATAGATATACCAGATCATTCTCAACAAGCTTCACCTTCTCCAAATCCAGAACCTGAGAAAGGAAAAGAGGAACAAGATTTGGCTTTTCATATCCGTGTCACTCAACTTGATAATTTTCAGGTTTACACGAATCCTTTATCATCCAAAAAATTTAAAAATGATTTTTTACATTCAGGAGGTTTTTCATTAAAATATCAAGTTTCACCTTATACTCCTCTCATGAGTATGATCCAATTTCATCAGCCTCAAATCAACAATCCTCCTTCTCCACCAAAACAAGTTAGCCCAAACATGGCTGCACAACCTCCTGATATGATGGACTGTATAGTGGCTATAAGATATTCCACATTGGTCTTAACTCATCTCCTTCATGCTCTTCCTAGAGGTGATTACAAAAAATATCTCCCTTTGTTCAATGGTCAAGGTGAGGTGACTATAGAAGAACATTGGAATACATTTTTCAGTTATGCAAATAATCAAAACATTGCAGTTAAGGATGTTTGGATGCAAATGTTTGTACAAAGCCTAGCTGGAGAGGTGAGAAAGTGGTTCAGAAAGTTACCAGCAAGCTCCATAGATGGGATAGAATCATTAGAAGAGGTGTTTATGAAACAGTGGGGGACACTAAAGGCTATCTTACTACATCACTGAATTTTGGAGCATTCAAAAGGAAATGAAATGAAGCAGTTAAATATGTTTCAAAGCGCTTCAATAAAATGTATAGTAAGATACCCACTGAAATAAATCCCTATAAGACATCAGTAAAGCTCACTTATGCTAATTCTTTCGATTCTGAGTTTCTTTGCTCTTAAGAGAGAGAAGGTCTGTATCTTTGTTAAATATGAAAGAGGTTGCATTAGAAGTTTAGGAAAATATGTTGGAATCAAGTAAACCTAAAGAACAATCAGAATACCAAGAGAAAAAAAAATAAAAAAGTTAAAAAATAAATGATTCCATCAACTTTTACAGGAAAATCATCATAAAATAAAATGGATGAAATGACCAAGTTAGTCAAAAATTTGTCTGCAAAAATCAATAGGATAGAAATGGAGAATAAGAATCAAAATAGACCTCTGGAAGAAGGAGATCGAAATACAAATCAATTTAGACGTTCTTTTGTTCCTATATTCTTACCCAGAGAAAGAAGGAATAATGAAATTCAAAGAGAAAGAAAAGATAATGAGGATCAAATAGTTCAACCCGCTTTCCAAAATAATTTGTTGAATGAAGAGGAGGAGGTTGAGTGTTTAGAATATGAATATTTAGATCAGAATATTAATCATCTTGAAGAGGACTCATCTGAAAGTTTTCTTACTAGAACTCAATATCAAAATTATGAATATTTTGATGTTCATCAACAAAATGATCTTAGTTATACATCTTTGGCTGATATTTATCAAGCAGATCCCAAAAAGTCTTATAATTTAAGGTTTGGTGCTAATCAAGTTTCTCAAATTCCTAAAACGAAAATAGTTTTTCCTATCAAATAGTTTCCTGATCCATCATTGGAGAAGAAACAGAACCAAAGGGTTAATAAATCTAAGCTCGCAGAGTTGAAAGAAACAAATAAGAATATTCAGGCTTTCAATTTTGAATACAAGTTTAGTAAAGTAAAGATTCCTGTCATATTAACAGAGTTGATGAAAATAAATTCATTTAGATATCCTGCTTACAGAATGCTGAAATCAGAAGCTAATGAGATCACTTATGATATTCTAAACCTACAAGATGAGCATCCCACCATTACTTTTGGTCCTTCCTCACCTAACAAAGTTGAAACTAAGTCATATTTACCTCCTCCTTTATATATTACCTTTGTTAGACTCTGGAGCTTCTCATAATATTATGCCCAAAGCTGTCATGGAAGCCCTATGATGGAGCATTACTAAACCTTACCATGACTTTTTCGCTTTTGATTCAAGAGCAGTTAACTGTTTAGGAGTAATCAAATATCTTGTTGTCAATCTTGCACAATTACCAATGAAGAATGTTATGATGGATGTGGTTTTTGTTGTTATTTCACCTAAGTTTTTTATGTTGCTATCAAGATCTAGGGAAAAAGGAGTAGGAAGTACTTTACAGATAAATTTTTCCTATGCTACTATTTCAGTCTTTAGAGGAGAGCACAAGACGCTATACAAAGCACAATTAGCTTATTTGGTAAGTGATAGCAACAATCCAAGAAATCATCAAATCTATGTTGTGGAAGAATATATAGGATCTTGTATGTTGCATTTGAGTAATGAATATACAGCTGGTGTTTTGTAATGCCCGGGTTTTGACCCCATTTGCATTAAAAGGTACATGATGTATATATTGTAATAAATAGTGGTGTGGAGCTAAAGGCAAAAGCCCCACCACCGATTTGGTTGTGTATGTCTCGGCAAGAGGAATCGTTGCTGATGGTATATCATGCTATCCGACACATTAGAATTTTGGCATCATGTAAGTATGCACATTAATTAAAATAAAGCTACAGCCAGCTACGACGGTGCAACGTTAAATCAAAAGGGCATGATTTCCTAAGGTTAAGGGGGAGTTGTCTAACCCATGGGGGCCATTGGGAGTTTTCCATGTGTCACCTTAGTTATTCTATTGATAGTGGGGGAAGATATGGGCTGGAAGGAAACCACTATGCTCACACCTGCACTCTCTCCACAATGTGATGGCCAATCGTTCGGTCCACTCTCCCCACTGCCGACTGTTCGTTTTCCTCACGCGGGGTGGATTTAAAAGGGTTTACAATTCATTATTGGGGGGTTTTCCTTTTTCTTCTCAAACACCGATTTCTAGTCTGGGATTATGTTCTTCCTTCCATGCACACAGAGGATCGATTTTCCCATTGTGAAATCTATATTGTCCCATCATTCCTTTGGAGATTGGGGGTTGTATTTCCTCCTATTCATAGAGGGGAGTCGGTTCTTCACTCCACCATTGCCGGCTATGAAAGAGTGCCATGGCCTCATTGTTGAGGAAGGATCTTTGTTTCCCATCACTGCTGGCTATGGCTGGAAATGGGATGGTTTCCATCACGCAAATGTTGGGGACTGTGATATCATGCGGCGAGCTGGAAGGCGGCCTGAGAGGCACAATTATGTTGTGTGTATGCTTTCCATGTCAATGTTGGGAATCTGTCTTCTCCCCATCTCTTGTGTGTAACTTCATGCTTGTTCTCCTTTTCGATTGTGGTCTGCGCTTATGTTTTTCCTTTGTCCAATATTGAGAATCGGACTTCTCCCCTATTTTGGGACTGTGTAATGTTGCCATCATTCTCATTGTGAGTTTGGGGCTGATGTCTTCCCCTAGTTTTGGGTTGCTTATTGGTTGATCAGGGTGCAAACATATTTTGGGATTGTTGCTAATTTTTTTTTCCCATGCTAGGGCCAAGAACAACTCTGAAGCATTGTTTGACCTGAACTGTGTTTCACCTTTTTGTTTGGGGTTGTCACCCTGTTATCTTTACCTTCTTCATGGAGTTGTGAACTGTTTTTCTTACTCCGGCATGCATTGGTTGGTCTTTGTACTATTGAGAGTAGGATTAGAGGCTAGGTATGCTTGAGAAAACTGGTGTTTGGAGCCACTCAGACAGAGTTAGACTGCTGGCTTTCTTCTCCACAACCCTTGAAGAGTATTGAAAAGGGAAGTTAGGGCTTGAGGGACTGTGAAGCAGAGAAAGGACTGATTCCCAGTGTTGGGTGTGTGGATGTCTTAAAATTCAGGTTAAATTTGGTGTAGACATCCTTAGCTCTCCATTGAGGCCACCAGCTTAGCATTTAGCATTTCCTAGCTCCTTGACGGCCTGATAAACCCTACTATGTGGGCTTGGCTAATTTGTGTACCTTGGCTATGTGTAAGTCTGCTTTGACCCTTATTCCTTTAGGAATCATGCCTAGCTTGGGGGTGGCAGTGTTGCTGAGAGATTGATGAGCATGTTGGCCTATGGTTGGGTGGAACGTTGCAGCGACATAGCTAGTTGTGGGATGAATCCTTTTTAAGATAAGTATTATTGACTATTTCGTCTCTACATTTATATTACTGATTAATGAATATAATGAACATGTGGCATGGTTTATTGAATGTATGTTTGCTTCCACTATGTATATGAAGGATTATGCATCTTAGTATGTTTTATGTTTTAAGATTTGTATTGCAGCATTATAGGCCTATTCATGTTCATGGGGCTATTTGCTCATATGTTTGGTGATAGTAGCGTCCTATTTGCTGGTCAGAGGGTCAGAGACATTACAGTATGATATCAGAGCTAAAGGTTGCAGCATGGGCCTGAATGGGCCATGAAGATGCAGTTACAGAGCTTATGTTGCAGCACTTTGGCCTCAGAGGGCCATGATAAATAGTTAATAGAGGCGGGTTGCTTACTGCCCAGCAGAAACCAGGAAAAATGGGTGAAGACAAGAAAATTTCACAAAAATTTCTAAGTGCGAGAATGTCGGCTCATCAAAAAAATTGGTGACAAGTTCTTCCGATGCAGCGGAGCACTTAGTGGGAAGACCACCTGACGGATAGTTGATCCGATGGCCGATGCAGCGCAAGATAGAGGAGGAAAATTTGGAAAATTTCCTAAGTGTTTTGGCCGTTGGCACATCGAAACAATTAGACAGATGGATCACCAATTCTTAGCTGGTTGAGCACTGCGGTTGCGGATGGCTAGACCACTATCCTTCCGATGAATAGTCTCTTTGACCACTGATGGCGCAGAATTTTTGAAAATTTTCTAATTGTTGACTTTGTCAGCCATCGGAGCATGTTAGTTGTGCAGATCACCGACGAAAATTGGAAGGAATTAGATGATCTTGCACCATCGTTGTGGATAGCTAGAGGACTATGATTCCAACAGATAGATCATGTGACCACCAATGCCACAGAGGAAGACGTTCTGACAGCCGACACAGTAAAGAAAGTTCAATTTTTTTTTCTCTAAGGCCCGAAATCATTGGCCATCAGAAGACGATAGTGGTTCTTGCGCTCACCGTTGCAGAAGCCTAGAGCACTAGTCTTCCAATGGGAAAAGTTTCAACTGCTGATGTCGATTAGGTTATGCTTTAGTTCACCGATTGGAAATCATTAGTATACTGGGCCACTAATCGGAAAAAGATCAAAGATGATGAGCCGTCCTTGCAGTTGCTGAGTGAACTATTCTGCCAATACATTATTCTTCTACTCGTTGATGCTGAGGTGTTAGTGAATTATGGTTTTGATAACTACGGCAGTGACAAGCAATTACTTTGATCGGCGAAGGATAGGGGAGATGGAGCCGACGAAATTGGCGGAAGGTAGAGGAATTTTTTGCATCAGCAGAGAATAAGAGACAGTTGAGCTGATGAAGCAGCATAAAAGAAGACCAAAGAGAAAAAATTTCTAGGTCATAGAATCATCGGCCATCGACAATGGTTAGTTGATCACATCGCTGATGATTAGGTGATTCAGTTGCTGATGAGCTATGTCAGATAAATTTAGTTGATCGAACGTTCACCGTTGTGGCCATATAAAGAACTAATCACCTGATGTTCTCTGAGCACCGATGCCACAAAATCCTAGTCGCTCCGACCGCTGACAAAGTCATTAGCTGCGGAAGATATAGTTCGATTGTGGGCCACCATTGCAGAAGTTGAAGAGACTAACCATCCGATGCATAGGGAACCCAACCGCCGATGCAATAGGTTATTCTATGCTATCACCAATGAATTTCGGAGCAATAGACAATTATGAACCCGATACTGTGGACGAAAACAGACCAAGGAATCGCCAATGAAACTCGGAACGACGAGCAACTCGCTGATACAGCAGAAGAAATTAGAGGTTTCAGCCGCCGAAATGACAAAAGATTAGTAAGGAGAGGACTTAATGAACAGTCGGTTTTCTCGTCGATGAAAATCGGAAGTCTAGTTGTTTTTCCTACGGAAACGCCAGAGAAAAATAAAGGAACAAACTGCCGATGAGCTAGGCATTTCGACCACCAAAGCGTCAGAAACTTAGTTGGGAAGGGAACAGATAGGGAGAAAGAAATTTTGGTTTTCCAGTAGATTTTCTAGCAATTCCAGCTAGTGCTCTAGTGGGCTTTGTAGTGAATTTCTCATTGGGGTTCTTAGCAGTTTTAGGACTGAAAAAGGAAGAAAACCCTAGGTGGTTGGAGTTTGCATTTTAGACCCAACATTCAGTGGTGTGTTTTTCCATCATTTTTGAAATGATGTGGTTTTCACACCCTGGGTCAGAATGAATCATATGGATAGGCAGGAGCAGCAAAGTGCTAAGTGATTGCCTGAAAGAGAAAGGTGTTGCTATCAAATGGACAAGGGAAATTGCATGCCTAGAGGTAGCAAGACCATGCAGTCAAATCAGCTGTTGTGTGGAAGAGGAGTTCCATGCAAGGATGAGGGACGTAAAAAGGGAAGTTTTCTTAAAACCCTATCTTACTGATTATAACTACATTTTATAAGTTTTATACATGAAATGTATGAGGATATGCCTTGCATGCATAGGATATTACATGCTGGTAAAAATAGTGAGGATTATACGTTTATAATGAACCACTAATGATGATCATTGCATTGATGTTGGCATTAGTGGAAAAACCAATGACAACATGAACATGGCTGAATATGTTGATGATGCTGATGAATGTGACTAGCAACCCTATGGAGAAAGGGATAAGGCAACAATTCCAGAATCAATAAGTTGGTGAGCAAATTCTACAATCTCCTGCAAAGGACCAACCAAACTGGTAATGTCAAGGGTGTAAGTAGGACCCATGAAGGTGAGAGTTTAATTATGACAATTTCCTAGAGTGGTAAAGGTAATAGATCTCATACCATGTGGATATTTGAACGTTATACTACCTTCATATAGAAATATGTTATGCACGTATTATGTTTCTATGAGCTTAGTAGCCCGAAGAAAGTAAGCATTAATGATCTTGATTATAGTAATGCATCCTATATGAAGTAGTCATGGTTAGGCCATGCATGGTATGTTTGAATGCATAGTATTCCTGAATCAATGCAAGGTAGCATTGAGTGGATATGCATTAAAAGATTTCATAAATCCTGTAGTTATGCATTGAATGGATGCATATGAAGGGTGCGAGTAAATGATTACCTAAGTATGGGTGCAAATGTTGTGATGCATTGCATGAATGCATTAAGATAGCACATGTGATATTATGAATAACTAATGGCTGAAATGATGAATTGATGACAATTCTGGAACCATTTCAATAGCTGTTATGAATGCAGGATAGTAAGTGCATGAAGAAGGTAGTCATGATCAACTGGCTACCGAAAATGCTCTATGGAAGGGAAAGGTGGTACAAATGATACGCTTGTGAAGTAAGGAGTATTTAAATGTTTCATTTAAATTACATGAATGATGCAACTGTACCCTATAATCTAAAGTATGATAATGATTACGTGAAGTAAATGAGTTTTTGTAATATTGATGCGATTAATAGCTGGAAGTATTGGAATTTTATAAATTCTAAAAATGATTTAGTGATTGTTGCAGCAACGAAAAGGTTATATGCATCAAGACTTACCAAGTTTTTGGTTGATTGAATTTTAGGTTTTAGGTAGGTTGTTTGGAGCATGGCAATGAGGGTAAGACCATGACAAATGTCGAAAATATACCATGTGAAAGAGCCAAACCTCATGAGAAGAGTCTCATGGCTGTGAAACTAGTTTATATGCATAATGAGTTGTCAAATTTGAATTTGTGAATTTTTGGTTTGAGAAATTACTGACAACTACTAATCACTATTGGCTTGCATAGAATTGTGTCAGGAGGGTGCAATGAAAGTGGGTGTTCATGTTATGAAGCATAGATTATAATAGGCATAGTGGTGTTGCTTACAAGAGACCCACAAATGAGGATCACCTCATTGCCAAGAAAATCAATTTCTATAGGGTACACACTGCAGGAAGATCATGTGTGCTATCCTGCAAGAGCCAAACTTCATGGGAAGGTTTTCCCTTATCTTGGAATGGGTTTCAGGTGAAACTCCATTGGACATTTTGGAAATGTCTCATCTGCACTACATGTTTTGTAAGCAACATGAGTGAGATGGTATAGATGATGTCAGTAAGACATGTGTGGATACGACATGAAAATAGGAGTTGGGATGGCAAACCAAGGGACTGTCAACTCAGAGAAGGGAGCCCCCATTCCTCCTTAATGAAGGAAAACTGCTTCGGCAAATGGATAAGTGTTCTGTGACCCTAGCTAAGAATATGCATGTCAAATTGTTAAATTCAATATGCAGAGCATGTTTTGATTTTGTTTCCGTTATGGCAGATTGCTTGAGTATGCATAGGGCCTACATGGCACACACCGGAAAAGGGTGCACACTTTTCTAATGTTGGATCATGGAAGGGTTTTTCAATATTCATTACACCCTAGGGAGTGGACACACTCCTGGTGTCTCAATACTTGATAGTGAATGGTGTGAAATATGGTTAAAATTTTAGAGCAATAACGCTAACGAATATTCTTATATTTCTTGTGTTTTCAGGCTAAACAAATCTAGTCTGGTATTGTACACTAAATGAACAATGTCTTGAGCTCATCCTACATTCTACAGAGAAGGAGACATTCTTGAGGGACTGTTAACTCAGAGAAGGGAGTGGTCTCTCTAAAGAGCACAGAGAAGGAGACATTCCTGAGGGACTATTAACTTAGAGAAGGGAGTGGTATCTCTAAAGAGCATACAGAAGGAGATATTCCTAAGGGATTGTCAACTCAGAGAAGGGAGTGGTCTCTTGTGTGATATGGGAAGCGGTCATTTATTGTTGATATAAGCGCATGTGTTATTTTTGATGCCTGATAAACCCAACAGTGTTGGCTTGGCTGATGATTGGTTGTTGATATAAGTGTATTGTTGATATAAGTACAGGAAATTTGTTGACAGTCTGATAAACCCAACTAAAGGTTGGGTTTCCTGTGCCTGACATATAGCTAAAAGGATGTTGTGAAGCAACCTGCACGCTAACCTAACATCCAAGTCCATAGGCGATCCCAAGGCTTGCAAAGAGAAGCAGGATCCTATGGACCAACGAGGAAACGCACAATACAGATAAGTATTAGATTATTTTGCAATTCTTTCTTATAAATATGCATGTGTATATGATTTGGTTATGATGTTTTAAGCTCTTGTTTAAGAGATAAAAACTGATGAGAATAAACTAAACATGTGAATTTATTCAATGTCTGAATATAGGTATCGCTGGAAGCGAGGACTATGAGAGCATCCTAGGGGTGCATGTGGACATGTGGCTGTACTGAATATCTCAGAATGAGTAGTAATGAAAAAGGTGCTAGTGATACTGTGAATTTCCTAGCAGCTGAGACAAACCATGTGGGGAGGCTCCATGGTTGAGAGGTCTAAAATAGACCGGAGACACTAAGTGTCATGACCAAGAGGGATTGGTCTAGCATTCATGATGAAGTGAAAGAGGTTGAGAGCTTGAAAAGCCACAGTGGTGGTGTGGGTTCCAGGATGGAACAAAACAAAGAGGAAAAAAAAAAACTCTTGCTGCTCTCTCTTGCCTTTTTGATTATATCTATCTATCTATCTATCTATCTATCTATATATATATATATATATATATATATGCATTGTGAAAACAAAAGATTGTTGAATGCATGTATGACTGAAAATAGAATGTGTGTATTTGCTTAAAGTAAATTGTGGATGCTGGAATGGTTAATTCCTTACCGAAGAATGGACATGAATGAGCTCATGTGCTTGTTAGGAAGGCATGAAAAATATGAAAGTCTCCTTGATGAGACTTGGATTGTCATGCCAATTGGGAAATTAATTGACTGATATTAATGCCTATATTATGCTTGGTCTAAAAGAATTTCAATGATCCATTTCACAAGTGAGAAGGGTGAAATCCAGTGGTGCACATTGATCATGGTAGTAGACCAAAAGTTGTTGGACTTGGATGGAAGTCTCCTTCAAATGATTGCCAGGACCCAAGAGAATCTTGGAGAGATGCTCAAGATATAGAAAAGGCAGAATGAGATGAACCACCAGATTTTGCAAGACTCTATTGGTTTGCAAAGGGAGGTAAAAATCCTTTTGGGAGAAATCCGTAAAGTCAAGGAAGGCAGATCAATGATGGGACATTCATCCAAGCGATCCATTAAGAAACGGTCCAGGCATGAAGACTAAAAGGAAATTGAGCAGGTAAAGATGAAGCATCCAACGAAATGTTGGAAATGCGAAGGACATCATTTACGCTGGGACTACCCAATGAGGGAACATAAACAGGGCAACAGCCACAAAGTTCCTCGACTTGGAGATGAACCAAAAGATGAGAACCAGTAGGAGAAGTTCATGGAAGCCGAGGGGCTTGGTCCTGAGAGTTCAAGTAAATAATTGAACATGGGAAAAATATGCAAAATTTTGAAATTTTGGATGTGCAAACTGTATATGTATTCCTATGAATTGGAACATCGAGGACAGTGTTATTCCAAGAGGGAGGGGATTGTAATGCCCCAGTTTTGACCCCATTTGCATTAAAAGGTACATGATGTATATATTGTAATAAATCATGGTGTGGAGCTAAAGGAAAAAGGCCCACCACCGATTTGTTTGTGTATGTCTCGGAAAGAGGGATCATTGCCGATGGTATATCGTGCTATCCTGCACATTATACTTTTGACATCATGTAAGTATGCACATTAATTAAAGTAAAACTACAACTAGCTACGATATTGGTGGAACATTAAATGAAAATGGCATGATTTCCTAAGGTTAAGGGAGGGTTGTCTAACCTATGGGGGTCATTGGGAGTTTTCCATGTGTCACCTTAGTTATTTTGTTGATAGTGGGGGCAGCTATGGGCTGGAAGGAAACCACTACTCTCACACCTGCACTCTCTCCACGACGCGATGGCTGATCATTCGGTCCACTCTTCCCACCACCAATGGTTTGTTTTCCTCACGTAGGGAGGAGTTAAAAGGGTTTGCAATTCATTGTTTGGGGGTTCGCCTTCTTCTTCTTAGACACTAATTTCTGGTTTGGGATTATTTTCTTCCTTCCATGGACACAAAGGATCAATTTTCGCATTGCAAACTGTGTATTGTCCCGTCCTTCCTTTGGATATTGGGGGTTGTATTTCCTCATGTTCACAGAGGGGAGTCGGTTCTTCACTCCACCATTGTCAGCTGTGAAAGCATGCCATGGCTTCATTGTTGAGGAAGGATCTTTGTTTCCCATCATTGCTGACTGTGGATGGAAATGGAATGGTTTCCCTCACACAAGATTTGGGGACTATGATCTCACACGGTGAGCTAGAAGACGGCTTGAGAGGCACGATTCTGCTATGTGTATGCTTTCCCTGTCAATGCTGGGAATCCGTCTTCTCCCCATTTATGGTGTGTAACTTCATGCTTGTTCTCCTTTTCGATTGTGGTCCGTGTTTATGTTTTTCCTTTGTCCAAGATTGAGAATCAGACTTCTCCCCTGTTTTGGGACTGTGTAATGTTGCCATCATTCTCATCGTGAGTTTGGGGCTGATGTCTTCCCCTAGATTTGGGTTGTTTCTTGGTTGCTGAGGCTACAAACATCTTTTGGGATTGTTGCTGAGTTGTTTTGGCCACGCTAGGGCCAAGAACAACTCTGAAGCATTGTTTGACCTGAACTGTGTTTCACCTTTTTGTTTGGGGTTGTCACCCTGTTATATTTACCTTCTTCACGGAGCTGTGAACTATTTGTCTTACTGCGGCATGCAGTGGTTGGTATTTGTACTATTGAGAGTAGGATTAGAGGCTGGGTATGCTTGAGAAAATTGGTGTTTGGAGCCACTCAAACAGAGTTAGATTGCTGGATTTCTTCTCCACAACCCTTGAAGAGTATTAAAAAGGGAAGTCAAGGCTTGAGGGACTGTGAAGCAGAGAAAGGACTGATTCCTGGTGTCAGGTGTGTGGATGTCTTAAAATTCAGGTTAACTTTGGTGTAGGCATCCTTAGCTCTCCATTGAGGCCACTAGCTTAGCATTTATCCTTTCCTAGCTCCTTGACGGCCTGATAAACCCTATTGTGTGGGATTGGCTAATTTTTGTACCTTGGCTATGTGTAAGCCTGCTTTGACCCTTATTCCTTGAGGAATCATGCCCAACTTGGGGGTGGTAGTGTTGTTGAGAGATTAATGAGAACGTTGGCCTATGGTTGGGTGGAACGTTGTAGCAATGTAGCTAGTTGCGGGATGAATCCTGTTTAAGATAAGTATTCTTGACTATTTCGTATCTACATTTATATTACTGATTAATGAATATAATGAACATGTGGCATGCTTGATTGAATGTATGTTTGATTCCACTATGTATATGAAGGATTATGCATCTTAGTATGTTTCATGTTCATGGGGATATTTTCCTGTATGTTTGGTGATAGTAGCGTCCTCTTTGCTAGTCAGAGGGTCGGGGACATTACATGTTTTGCAAGTGGAAAAGGAAGCACCAGTTCTATATATATTGAAAATCAAGATGATTTACGGAAAATGTATTTTGATGGCTCATCATCCAAAGAAGGAGAAGGAGCAGGTATTGTTCTCATTTCTCCAAGAGGTGAGATTATTTGTTTGATGTATAAATTGGAATTTTGGAAAACTAACAATACATCAGAATATGAAGCATTAGTACTAGGACTAAGAGCTGCAAAGGATTTGGAAATTCAAAAGATCACTATTTTTGGCGACTTTGAATTAGTTATTCAGCAGGTTAAGGGCGTTTATAATGTAAAACAAGAATTGTTGAAAGTGTACATGAATAAGGTATGGGACGGGGTGGATAATTTCTTTCTCACATTCAATAAATATTTTATTCCTAGGTATCCTAAACAAACAGTAATCTCACTGGCCTTGGAAGCCACTAATTTCAATATTCCAAAACAAACTCAGTTGAAATATCCTATTGAAGTTAAGTATTGACCTTTAATGCCAGATAACATCAAACAACATAGGTTATTTCAAGATGATTTAGAAATTAAAAAAAAATTGGAACTGATTGATGATTTATCCACTTCATTGATTGACCAAGATCGGGATCATGAGTTTTATAATAATGTTACATATTCTGAAAATTCAATCGTTGATCATAAAATAATTGAATTGAAAGGAAACTTTATTCTAAAAGGTCTTGTTCCCCTTGAAATATTATGTTCTAAGGATGATACTTTGTTGAAGCCCACTATGCAATCATCAAAATAAAATGTTATAAGTTTCAATATTGGTACCGTGGATCAACCTAATATGGTTAAAATATCTAAAGCACTTTCAGATGGAAAAAGAAAGAGGTATGTTAAATTACTGCAATAATTTGTTGATATCTTTGCATGGTCCTATCAGGATTTGAAGACCTATGATACAAATATAATCCAACACAAGGTTCCATTAAATCCAACCACTAAGCCTTTTAGACAGAAATTAAGAAGAGTTAATCCAGTGTTGCTACCAGGTATATAAAAAGAGGTGAAGAAACTATTAGATGCAAATATTATAGTGCCTCTCATATATTCTTCTTGGGTAGCCAATTTGGTGCCAGTATGTAAGAAAAATGGTGAAATTAGGATGTGTTTTGACTTTCATAATTTGAATAGGTATTCCCTTAAACATAATTATCCATTTCCCAAGATTGAATAGATTTTACATAAGGTGGTGGATGCTCAAATAATTTCAATGATTGATCGTTTCCCAAGCTACAATCAAATTGCAGTGCATCCAGATGATAGGGTAAAAACAACATTTACAACTTCATGGGGTACTTTCATGTACGATAAAATTTATTTTGGTCTTATGAATGCAGGTGCAACATTCCAAAGAGCTATGGATATAGCCTTTGTTGGTGAAAAATAAAAATTTGTGGTAATTTATCTAGATGATATTACTGTATTTTCCAATACTGATGAAGAACACATTAAGAATATTAGACAAACATTCTTAAATGTAGAAAGTTTGGATTGTCTTTGAACCCTAAAAACTCACATTTTGTTTTTCATGAGGGAAAATTTTTAGGTCATTTAGTTTCAGCAGATGGAATTAAAATTGATTCTGAGTGGGTCAAATCTATTCCTAAAATCAGTCTTCCAAGAAGTGAAAAACATGTTTAGTCATTTATTGGAAAGATAATTTTTTTGAGATGGTTCATCCCTAACTTTGCAAAGACTATAAAGAAAATAACTTCAATATTGAAAAATGATCAGGAAGTGAAATGGACAGCTGAGGCTAGACATTCATTTGAAAAAATCAAACAAGCTCTCACATATGCTCTAGTACTGGTAAGACCATATTTTTAAAAGTATTTTTTGACTTTCTCCTTTGCAACTCAAGATACTATAGCAGTTGTTCATTTACAAAAGATTGCAGAAGGAATGGAACAAACTATTTCCTTTTTTAATAAGAACTTGAGAGATTCAAAATTGAAATATAGTACATTGGAGAAACATGCATATGCTTTGGTTAAAGCTTTGAATTTTTTTAGTATTTACTTCTGCATTCTAAAACCATAGCTTATTTACCTAATACTATAGTCAAGGAGATTTTGATACAACCCGACAGTGAAGGGAAAAGAGGTCAATGGATAGCTAAAATCATGGAGTACGATGTTGAGATCAGACCTACTAAGCTGGTCAAAGGACAAGGTTTGGAAAGATTCTTAGTTGATTCGAACTATAAAACTTTGGGCCTTCATTTGGTAGCTAATCAACTAACGCAAGATGAATTGGAAACAAACCAAAACAAAGAACATATTATGGATAAATATGCAGACTCTTCTTGGTATGCTGATATAGTTTACTTTCTGTTACATTTGCAATGTCCTTCTCATATAAGTTAAAAAGAAAGAAGATCATTAAAGTTCAAAGCTACTAAATATTGTTCAGTAAATCAACAATTGCATTGGAAATATGCAGGAGGGTTGTTACTCAGATGTTTGGAAAAATCAGAGGCAGAATTGGTTATTTAAGAGTCAAATGAAGGTTCTTCTGGGGATCATAGGTATTAGAAAGATACAACCTTTAAAATTTTAAGATCTGGATATTATTGCCCTTATTTAATTCTAGATGTTTATAAACAAGTCATAGATTGCATTTAGTGTCAAAAATATGCTGGAAAACAAAAACATCAATCTTTACCATTGAAGTCTATTGCAGTGAATGCTCCATTCCAGCAATGGGGATTGGACTTCATAGGTGAAATTAATCCCGCTTCAAGTGGACAACACAAATGGATATTAACAGCCACCGTGTTCTTTTCTAAGTGGGTAGAAGAGATTCCTACTAGGAATGTGACTGATAAGGTTATTATCAACTTCATACAAGAGAACATTTTGAGTAGGCTTGGTTGTCCCAAAAAATTAGTGACTGATAATGCTCAGGATTTTAAATCAAAAGATATGGTTGATTTTTGTGAGAAAAATGATATTATACTTAAATATTCTATTCCCAATTATTCTCAAGGAAATGGGATGGTAGAATCAACAAATAAAAATATCATTAATAGTATCAAATATATTTTATCTCAAAATAAAAGGTCTTCGGACAAAATTTTGAAATATGAACTTTGGGAAGATCGCATAACCACTAAAAAGGCAATAGGATTTTCTCCTTTTTAGATTGTTTATGGCATAGATGATGTTTTTACCTTTTAATTGGGAATTCTAGGGATGAAGTTACTTCAGGAAAGTAAGGAGGATCCAAATGACATTCAAAGAAGAATATTTTCATTGATTGAATTGCAACAAGAAAGGGAAGCATTCACAAAAGGAGCACAAGCTTACAGGGATAAGGTGAAATAAAAGTTAGATAAGATAATCAAGGAAGATACTTTTCTCCTTGGAGACATGGTACTCAGATGGTATGCACAAAGGGATCAGAAAGGTCAACATGGTAAGTTTGATAATTTATGGTTGGGACCTTTCAAAATTTCTAAAATTTTGGTAAATAATACTTTTGTATTGAAAAACTTGGAAGGTGAGGAACTTTTAACCCCGGTCAATGGGAGGTTCCTAAAAAGTTTCTACATGTTCTGAAAAAATAATTAATTTCATTCATTGTACATATTGATGTGTTTTAGTTCAGGTTTTAAAAAAGAGACTCTAGCCCAATGGAAGTAGACGTTAATTTTAATTTTCAAATTCAGAAGAATAACGAGATGATTTCAGTCCAGAATTTAGAAAGGCACTAATCTTCATTATATTGGAATCTCATAATGAGAACTCCATCCCCCAGTCGAAGCCATATTTTAGAGCTGAAATTGTTCCTTATTTTTAATTTTTATTTTCTTGTCTTTTGTTTTTCATTATTTATTTTTAATTTTTTTATTGGACATTGACTTATAAATTTTAAATCTTCCTTTAGTCTTCAAACTTATAATATTGCTAACCCTGCATAAAGGTTTTTTTTGTGAGTGTTTTATAAAGTGATATATGACATGGTACATTCCGACAACATAATTATTTACACTCCACATATACGGGTGTTTTGGGAATCCCAAAATCATTAAAGATTATGGTCAGCACATGTCTAGTTTCATGCATCAATTTTTATGAAAGATTGGCCCGATATTTGGCCATAAACAGTGTTACATCTGTCACCACAAGTTCCCCACATAATTTACTTTGAAAACAGATAATATGGGTTAACCCTAGATCGATGTTTCCATTATCAAAGAGGATTGAGATATCTATCTGCTAGTCGAAAGGAGCTCTTTTCAGACACAATAAATATCTGGTGGAGAGTTAAACATGAAGAAAAGTGGCAAACTGCAGACTGGAACCGGTTAGCACCAAATGGGCGAAGGATTTTTCTAATTGTACAGAATTTTTCAGAAGGGATGGTTGGTTTTCTTTCTTTGAGAAGATTGAAGGCTATAATTTAGAGGTTACGCAATCTTTTATTCAAAATTATTCAAATTCCTGTGTTGAATTTCAAACCCTAAATATCAAATTGACTAAAAAATTAATATTAGAAGCAATTTTGTTAGCCATTGAAGGGGACCGTTAGTTTAAAAAACTTCCCTTTGAATTTGAACGAAGTACATTTTTTTGCCTAGATTTAAATTTCTAGATTGGAACAAGGGAATTCATCTCAGCATCGTCAAACCAGAATGGATAAAAGTTATTGGGAATGTAAAACATTACATAACCTATGAAGGAAGGTTTGCTAGAGTGTATAAATACCATTTCAAGTTCCTATTACATTTAAATGATCAGTTCTAGATGAGTTTACCCTTTTTCTTTTTAAAAAGCCTCATTAAAATGTCTAAAAGGGTAAAAGGCCATATAGATCACACAAATTAGTATTTATTTCATCATGGTCTAGTTAAGTTGATAGTATTAATAGAGCTTAAAAAGAAGAATTTTTCTTGGGAACATTTCTTGTTTTGGTATGGATTTGCACCAGAGAAAATTGCAAATCAAGAAAAAGATACAAAATCAGTTGGCAAACAGAAAAATCTACACAAAAGGAATCAAGTTCAAAAACAACCTATCATGACAAAAAGGTTGAAAAAGAGCTTGTTTGAGGAGTTTAAAGATGAACTGGAAAAAGAACCAATAAATCCAAAGCAACCAGAATAGGAGCATTTATCAGAAGAAAAGGCTACGGCATCATTCAACGAAGAAATTTCATCAGCCCCTGATACTGCTCATATCATCAATGACAAAATATTAGAGAAGAGTATCATTCTTTCTACCAACACTAAAGGTGTTATTAAGCCTTTATCTAAATCTGCAGTGCCAAAATGGTGGCTCAAAACCAGGCCAACAAACAAGTTAAAGCTAAATATGAAAAGGATTTTAAATCCTAAATTAAAGAATGAGAAAGTTATGACAATTGAATATTCTTCAACTAAAGGAGAACTTGAAGATAATATAGATGAAAATAATCAAAATGAAACAAAATTAGTCGAAATAAATTGTGAAGGACAAAGTTTTCCAAACTTTGAATTTGGGTAAAGCTGAAGAATTGTTTATACAGAATCCCCAACAAAGGACATAGATGTAAAAGAGCCAAGGGATTTATATGAAATACATGAATATTTTTTAATAAAAAATTGGAGGTTCCTCTAACCTCTAAAAATGAAGAAGGCCCAATATATCACCAAGATATAAAAATTGGTTCAGAAGTTGAAATTCTCAGGAAATCTTCATAGCAATGAAAAGTCTAGAATGAGTAATTAAATGATGCAAATGATAAGCTCATGTAGGCTAATAGAATATTAAGAGGATATTTGGAGGAAGTAAATGGTAATTATCAAGAATTGATCATAGTTTCAAAGGAGGCCTTAAAGAGGAAGAAAAATGCACAGAGTTAGATTGAATATATGCACAGAGTTAGATTGAATATTTAACCAGGAAGAATGAGGAATTATCAAACAAGGTCATAGTGCTAGAAGCATAACAGGTCCGTCTTCTTAAAATATCTCAAGCGTTGGATGGAATCACCATGCTAAAAGAAGCAGCTCGAAAAATCTGAGGATGATCTTCCAGCTGTCAGTTAATTTTTTATGACACATTTAGATAGAATTTCAAGCCATAATTTAGGAGTTAATTTGCATATATTTAGAAACTCCTTTATTTTCAAAACTGTTTGAACATATTCGAATCCTTAAAATGTGGATCTTCTTAATATATGTTGGAATATTTTTTGTAATATAAATAAAGGTAGTTTAGTAGTAAAGGGGGTAGAGGTTTTTGTGCTGGAATGGGTTAGATGCTATCAAGATTTGTATCAAAGGTACATATGACAAACTCTCAGTAAGTTCTGAAGATTGTTTATTTGGAATGAAACATATTATATAAGCCATGTTTTGATTTATATTTTTGGTTGAATTTTATGTTCAGTTTGATCACCTTTCTTATCATTTCATTTCTTGATGAATTTTTTTATCCTGAAATTATTTTAAGTTTGTGGACTTAACTAAAGTTCCTTTAATGTATGTATATGGTTTATTTCTATGTTTCAGACCTTTTGTTTAGATCTTCATGGTTTATTTCAGATTTAGTTATTATTTGTTGTTTACATTTATTTACCCTATTCATACATGATTCGTTCATAATCTACAAAATTTAAACCATTTTCTTGTTTTTTGTTTTGGATGTTCTAGTTTGTAATTTGTAGTCTAGGTACAATTTATAGTACAAACATATTTTGGCATCGTTTTTGGGGACTGAAGTGAAAAACATATTACCTGAGTATGATATTCATAGAGCCAGTTTTGAAGGTGAACATAATTAGTATATTATTTTCATAGACTACATTTTTCACCTATTGTTTAACTAAAGCAATTCTGGCTTCCAAAAAATTTGGGACTAGAGCCAATCTTACATTCCCCTTACATCCATGAATTTCATACCACATAGTAGATTTTGAGAGATGCCTGGAAAAAATTAATCTCTACCTCTTCTGGGAGATTTCAATATCCTTCATCTATAGATATACCAGATCAGTCTTAGCAAGCTTCACCTTCTACAAATCCACAACCTGAGAAAGAAAAAGAGGAACAAGATTTATCTTTTCTTATCCTTGTCACTCAACTTGATAATTTTTCATGTTTTTAGCAATCCTTTATCATATGAAAAAGTTAACACTGAGTTTTTACATTCAAAATGCTTTTCATTAAAATCTCAAGTTTCACCTTATACTCCTCCCACAAGTAGGATCCCATTTCATTAGACTAAAATCAACAATCCTCCTTCTCCACCAAAACAAGTTAGCCCAAATATGGTTGCACATCCTCCTGATATGATGGATCGTATAGTGGTTGCAAGATAAGCCCCATTGGTTTTTCCTCAGCCCCTTCATGCTCTTCCTAGAGATGATTACCAAAAATATCTCCCTAGGTTCAATGGTTAAGGTGAGGTGACTACAGAAGAACACTCAATTTTTTTTTCAGTTATGCAGATAATCAAAAAATTGAGTTTTAGGATGTTTATGTGCAAATGTTTGTACAAATACTAGATAGAGAGGTGAGAAAGTGGTTCAGAGAGTTGCCAACATGCTCCATTTATGGGATAGAATCATTATAAGAGGTGTTTATGAAACAATGGGGGGACACTAAATACTATCTTTACTACATCACTGAATTTGGAGCATTGAAAAGGAAACAAAATGAAGCAATTAAATATTTTTCGAAGCACTTCAATAAAATGTATCGTATGATACCCACTGAAATAAATCCTTCTAAGACATCAGTAAATCTCACTTATTCTAATGCTTTTGATTCTGATTTTTCTTTGATATTAAGAGAGAGAAGGTCTGAAGTGACCCTTTGTCAACTAGATCCACTAAATTGATCAATTCTAAGATTTTTATGCTATTCTAATATAATGGAATATTTACAACATCCCTTGTTCACATATTTCTATTTTCATTTTAACAAAATAAATGTGCATCATATTTATATAACAAAATAATTGTGCAACATAGCTATGAGATAAATCATAATTTATAAAGCACATTTCCATTTCATACAAGAATTGAAATAGTCTAAGATAATGCTTGCAGAATAACTGGATTTAGTAGTTTATATATCATTTTCATAGCTCTAGCTCATGTGTCCTCCTCTGGTAGCTTAATTTCGCTAAGATTATTGACCACACCATGAAACCACCTTGCCGACCAGCTTATCATGATGGCCTTAGGAAACCAACAAGTTTCCTAACCCTCGATCCCACAATCTGATAATTCCCATAATAGTTTTCCTTAGTTCAAATATCTCAATCAATAGTGTATTTTTCCTCATTTTCCTTTCAGTTCCCACCTCCTCATATCCCTAAGTTAACCCCCTCCTCAGTCTTCCTCATTTTCTCCAAAAAAGTACTAAGTCTAATTCTTCCCAAAGAAAACCAACCCCCTTCTCCTCTGTGAGACCTTCCTTTAATATCCATTTTCATCCTCCTTCCTTTATTCTTACTCCACCTCTTCCCTATAATGTTTTGGGACTATAAATCATTAATACCCTTACATAATTCAATATTTTTGAATAATGATTCAATATTGTTATCCAATTCATGGTTGTCATGAGCAGTTAAATACTTTAATGCTTAATTAAGTGGGTACACTTTGAGTTTACGTATGCTTATTTATTCGTAGAATTATTATTATTACTTGCTTGTTTACGAAACCTTTCCTTTAACAGTGACTTACTGCACCACTTCAATAATTAAATGTGGTAGATGACATAATAATTACCTTGGATTTCATGGAGAGGATATTTACGTTCTTGTTACTCAATCCATTCTAATTCAATCATAATGTTTTATTATTTTCAAAATAAAATTTAAATAATCATTTAAAGTGGATAATATCATAATATTAAGTTACAATATCGCTTTTCATTTGGTTAAACCTCTAACAATAAAAATGATAATAATATATATATTTTTAAATCATGTAAAACAATTTGGAGAATTAAATAATCCTTTTAATTATATTCAATGAACCTTAGGTGTAACAATAGTTATACCATTAATAATATTATTATTAAACTAATCATCAATAATAACACATAAAAATAATAATAATTCTTTTTATTAATGGTGAATAATAATAGTAACATGTATTTGTTTAATAGATAGTAAATTTGTATAAACATAGTATCTTTATATAAATGAACAAGGTACTCTTAATGGTTAATTAATCTTGATTAATAGTTAAACAATAAAATGCTTAATTTTTTATTGCAGTGTTTACATACAATGACTAATTCAGTTATTTTCACATTAACAACGTAACCATTCATTACCTAAGTTGATTAATACGTCATTAACTAGTTATCTATTAAATTTATACAATTATTTATGCGTGACAAGTATCGCCTGTATTAATACTATCGTACATGTACGAGGTGTGCATGCATGGCCAACGTATGCAGAGATCATATATGCACTATAAAAAACACCACCCTTCCTATGCACATGTGCTAACTAATAATAATAATAATCAATCATGCAAGTAGAACACACATAAATATAACATAATTATTTTAGCATCCCAAGTTATTTAGTTAATCCTTTAATATTTCTTATTATTAACCTCATGTAGGTTTCCATTAGTTTAATTAATAAAGTGCAAGGAAGAGTACCTACTACCACTAATTCATTATCAAGGAATTCCAAACCCTCAACAGTAGTAATTAACACATCCTCCCTATCCTTCCTCGGCTAGTATAGAAGTGGATGTCGGCTTCATCGATCTAACCATGTAAGAACCTAAGAGCGATAGCGTCAGCTAAACAACAGACCTATCCCTTCCTAGCAGGAATTCTACCATCATCATCAGAACAACTTAGGGAGTGTGTCTCATCACCACCCTCCCACAACCCCGGGTATCGTAGTAACATAGGGTGGGAAATACATCCATCCGTCTAAACATACTGGGTCTATACCCTATCCAATCGTTCTCTGCTGCTATCAAGATTATCAGAGTGTGTCATCATATCATCGGCTTGGTCCATAAGGTTATTTGCATAAGTACGTGCTAATACACACATCATATTCAGTACTTGGATATCACTTATACCTTATTCGTTGTGGGTTAGTACTGAAAAATAGACATCCATAACAAGAATTTCCACTTGATCATCAATTGATCCATCTTATCATCATTATTTCCTTTCACGTAACAACTTTAGTTCATTACAACTACACATGAGATATAATAATTCAATCAATCACATCATCATATGCTATCCACATACCGTATCATATATTTCACATTTTATAAATGAAAACATTTAAACATATACTATCATCGTAAAATACAAGAACCCCATGATAATCTCAACATCGTACCCACATACACATAGTAACATCATATTCATGGTGACATCATAACATAGTAACAACATATAATTTGGTTTATCATGTCTTAATTATAGCTTACTCACTCGAACTAAGTCCTATAGATACGAGAAAATAAAATGTTGACTTAATTCATATTGGAGTTTAAATACCAACTGTAAAAATATGGGGCCTTATAAGGTCTGTATCTTTGTTAAATATGCAAAAGGTTGCATTAGAAGTTGATTCAAATATCTTGGCATCAGGTAAACTTAAAGAAAAATCAAAATACCAAGAGCAGGTTAAAAAAGGCAAAAAAGAACTGATGCCATCAACTTTTACAGGAAAATCATCAAAAAATAAAATGGATGAAATGACCAAATTAATCAAAAATCTATCTACAAAAATCAATACACTAGAAATGGAGAATAAGAATCAAAATAAACCTTTGCAAGAAGGATATCGAAATCCAAATCACTTTATAGGTTCTTTTGTTCCTAGATTCTTACCCAGAGAAAGAAGGAACAATGACATTCAAAGAGAAAGAAAAGATAAACAAGATCAAATATTTCAGCCCCCTTTCCAAAATAATTTGGTGAATGAATAGGATGAGGTTGAGGGTTTAGAATATGAATATTTAGATCAAAATATTAATCATCTTGAAGAGGATTCATCTGAAATTTTTCTTACTAGAATTCATTATCAAAATTCTGAATATTTTGATGTTCATCAACAAAATGATCTCAGTTATACATCTCCAGCTGATATTTATCAAGTAGATCCCAAAAATTCTTATAATTTAAGGTTTGGTGCTAGCCAAGTTTTTCAAATTACTAAAAAAAAGTAGTTGTTCGTATCAAACAGTGGCCTGATCCATCATTGGAGAAGAAACAGAACCAAAGGGTTAATAAAGCTAAGCTCGCAGAGTTGGAAGAAACTAATAAGAATATTGAGGGTTTCAATTTTGAATATGAGTTTCATAAAGTCAAGGTTCCTGTCCCATTAACAGGTTTGATGAAAATACCTTCATTTAGAGATCCTGCTTACATAATATTGGAATCATGGGCTAATGAGATCCCTTCTGATATTATAAAACTACAAGATGAGCATCCCACCATTACTTGTGTTCCTTCCTCACCTGAAAAAGTTGAAAATAAGTCAGATTTCCTTCCTCCTTTCTGTATTACCTTAACAGTTCTTGAGAAAATGCTACAAAATTATTTGTTAGACTCTAGAGATTCTCATAATCTTATGCCCAAAACTGTCATGGAAGCCCTAGGTTTGAGCATTACTAAACCTTATCATGACTTGTTCACTTTTGATTCGAGAGAAGTTAATTGTTTAGGATTAATCAAATATCGTGTTGTCAATCTTGCACAATTACCAATCAAGAGTGTTATTATGGATGTGGTCATTGCTAATATTTCACCTAAGTTTTCCATGCTACTATCAAGATATTGGGAAGACAAAGTGGGAGGTACTTTACAGATGGATTTGTCCTATGCTACTATTCCTTCCTTTGGAGGAGAGCACATGAGGTTATACCGAGAAGTACAGTAGCATATTTGGTAAGTGATAGAAGCAATCCAACAAATCATCCAATCTATGTTGTGGAAAAATATATAGGTATTGTATGTTGCTTTCGAGTAATGAAGATACAATTGGTGTTTTGTAAGTGGAAAAGGAAGCACCAGTTTGATATAATACTGAAAATAAGGATGATTTATGGCAAATTTATTTTGATGGCTCATCATCCAAAGAGGGAGCAGGAGCATGTATTGTTCTCATTTCTTTAGGAGGTGATATTATTTGTTTGATGTATAAATTGGAATTTCAGAAAAATAGAAATACAGTAGAATATGAAGCATTAGTACTGGGACTAAGAGATGCAAAGGATTTGGGAATTCCGCATATCACTGTTTTTGGCGACTCAGAATTAGTGATTCAACACGTGAAGGAAATTTATCAAGTAAAACATGAATTGTTGAAAATGTACATGAATGAGGTATGGGACATGGTGTATAATGTCTTTCTGGTAGTCAAATAATCTGTTATTCCTAGGGATCATAACCAAACAACAAATTCACTGGCCTTGGCAACCACTTATTTCAATATTCCAAAACAAACTCAGTTGAAATAACCTATTGAAGTTAAGTATAGACCTTCAATGCCAGATAACATCAAAAAATGGAGGGTATTTCAAGATGATTTAGAAATTAAAAGGTTTTTCGAATTGACTGATGAGTTCTCTACTTCATTGATTGACCAAGATCAAGATAATGAGTTTTATGATAATGCTACATATTCTGAAAAATCAATTGTTGATCATAAAATAATTGAATTGAAATTAAACTTCATTCCAAAAGGTCTTGTTCACCTTGAAATATTATTTTCTAAGGACAGTACTTTGTTCAATCCCACTATGCAGTCATCAGAAGAAAATGTTTTAAGTTGCAATGTTGGTACTATGGATCAACCTAAGATGGTTAAAATCTCTAAAGCACTTTCATATGGAGAAAGAAACAGGTATGTTAAATTACTGCAAGAATTTGTTGATATCTTTGTATGTTCCTATGAGGATTTGAAGACCTATGATACAAGTATAATCCAACACAAGCTTCCATTAAATCCAAACACTAAGCCTTTTAGACATAAATTAAGAAGAATTAATCCAGCGTTGCTGCCAATTATAGAAAAAGAGGTGAAGACTATTAGATGCAAACATTATAATGCCTCTCAGATATTCTTCTTCGGTATCCAATTTGGTGCTAGTACATAAGAAAAATGGTGAAATTAGGCGGTGTGTTGACTTTTGTAATTCAAATAGGTCTTCCCTTAAAGATAATTATCCACTGCCCAAGATTGAACATATTTACAGAAGGTGGTGGGCGCTCAAAGAATTTCAATGATTTATGGGTTCTCAGGTTACAAACATATTGAAGTGCATACATATGATAGGGAAAAAACAAAATTTACTACTCCATGGGGGACTTTCATGTATGATCAAATGCCTTTATCTCTTATGAATGGAGGTGCAACCTTCCAAAAAGCTAAGGATATAGCCTTTGTTGGTGAAAAATAAAAATTTGTAGTAATTTTTCTAGATGATATTACCGTCTTCTCCAATTCTGATGAAGAACATCTTAATCAAATTAGACAAACTTTCTTGAAATGCGGAAATTTTGGATTGTCTTTGAACCCTAAAATATCACATTTTGTTGTTCATTAGGGAAAATTTTTAGGTCATTTAGCTTCAGCAGATGGAATTAAAATTGATCTTGAACGGGTCAAAACTATTCTTAAAATCAGTCTTCCAAGAAGTAAAAAATATGTTTAGTCATTTATTGGAAAGATAAAAAAAAATTTAAATGGTTCTTCCCTAACTTTGCAGAGACTATAAAGAAAATAAATTCAATGTTGAAAAGGGATCAGGAAGTGAAATGGAAAACTGAGGCTAGATATTCATTTGAAAAAATCAAACAGGCTCTCACAGAAGCTCTAGTACTAGAAAACCTAGATTTTTCAAAGGAGTTTTTGACTTTCTCCTTTGCATGTCAAGATACTATAGCAGTTGTTCTTTTACAGAATAATGCAAGAAGGAATGGAACAACCTATTTCTTATTTTAGTAAGACCTTGAGAGTTTAGGAATTGAAATATAGTACATTGGAGAAACATTCCTTTGCGTTGGTCAAAGCTTTGATTTTTTTTAGGATTTACATTATGCATTCTAAAACCGTGGCTTATGTACCTAATATTGTTGTCAAGGAGATTTTGATACATATTGACAGTGAAGGGAAAATAGGTAGGTATATAGCTAAAATCATGGAGTACAATGTTGAGATCATACCTACTAAGCTGGTAAAAGGACAAGGTTTGGCAAGACTTTTAGTTGATTCCAACTATGAAGCTTTGGGCCTTTAATGGGTAGCTAATCAACCAACACAAGATGAATTGCAAACAAACCAAAACAAAGAACATATTATGGATAAGTATGTAGACTCTTCTTGGTATGATGATATAGTTTACTTTCTGTTACATTTGCAATGGCCTTCTCAACTAAGTAACAAAGAAAGAATATCATTAAAGTTCAAAGCTACTAAATATTGTTTAGTAAATCAATAATTTCATTGGAAATATCTAGGAGGGTTTTTACTTGAATGTTTGGAAAAATCAGAGACAAAATTGGTTATTTCATAGTCACATGAAGGTGCTTGTGGGGGTCATAGGCATTGGAAAGATACAACCTTTAAAATTTTAAGATATGGATACTATTGGCCTTATTTATTTTTAGATGTTTATAAACACGTTAGAGCTTGCATTCAGTGTCAAAAATTTGTTGGAAAACAAAAAGTTCAATCTTTACCATTAAATCCTGTTGCAGTGAATGCTCCATTCCAACAATTGGGATTGGAATTCATAGGTCAAATTAATCCTACTTCAAGTGGATAGGACAAATGGATATTAGCAGCCACATATTTCTTCGCTAAGTGTGTAGAAGTGATTCCTACTAGGAATGTGACTGATAAGGTTATTATCAACATCATACAAGAGAATGTTTTAAGTAGGTTTGGTTGTCCCAAGAAATTAGTGACTGCTAATGCTCAGGATTTTAAATAAAAAGGTATGGTTGATTTTTGTGAGCAAAATGGTATTATACTTTAAAAATTCTATGCCCAATTTTCCTCAAGGAAATGGGTTAGCAGAATCAACAAATAAAAATATCATTAATAGTATCAAAAAGATGTTATCTCAAAATAAAAGTTCTTGGGACACAATGTTGAAATATTCTCTTTGGGAAGATCGCATAACCACTAAAAAGGAAATATGATTTTCTCCTTTTCATCTTATTTATCACACATATGTTGGTTTTCCTATTCAGTTGGAAATTCCAATGATGAAGTTACTTCAGGACAATGAGGAGGAGACAAATGACATTCAAAGAAGAATATTTTCATTGATTGAATTGCAACAAGAAAGGGAAGCATTGGCAGAAAGAGCACAAGATTATAGGGATAAGGTGAAAGAAAAGTTAGATAAGAGAATCAAAGAAGATACTTCTATCTTGAGAGACATGGTACTCAGATGGGATACATGAAGGGATCAAAAAGCTCAACATTGTATGTTTGATAATTTATGGTTGGGACCTTTCAAAATTTCTAAAATTTTGCGAAATAATACTTTTGTATTGAAAAACTTGGAAGTGAGGAACTTTAAACACCAGTCAATGGCCAGTTCCTAAAACATTTCTAAATTTTCTAAAAAAAAAAAAAAATTCATTCATTGTACATATCGGTTTGTTTCAGTTCAGGTTTTGAAAAAGAGACTCCAGCCCAATGGAAGTAGATGTTAATTTTAATTTTCAAATTTAGAAGAATAACAAGATGATTTCAGTTTAGACTTCATAAAAGGCACTAATCTACATGATCTTGGAACCTCACAAGGAAGATTCCATCCCCCAGCCAGAGCCAAATGTTAGAGCTGAAATTGTTCCTTGTTTTTAATTTTTATTTTCTTGTCTTTTTTTTTTTCATTATTTATTTTTAATTTTTTTATTGGACATTGGCTTATAAATTTTAAATCTTCCTTTAGTCTTCAAACTTATAATATTCCTAACCCTTGCATAAAGTTTTTTTGTGAGTGTTTTATCAAGGGAGATATGACATGGTAAATTCCGGTAGCAGAATTATTTACACTCCACATATACGGGCATTGTGGGAATTCTAAAACCATTAAAGATTATGGTCAGCGCATGTCCAGTTTCATCCATCAATTTTTATGAAATATTGGCCCGAGATTTGGTCAAGAGAAATGTTACATCTGTGAGCACAAGTTCCCCACATCATTTACTTTGAAAACAGAGAATATGGGTTAACCCTAGCTCCACGTTTCCATTATCATAGAGGACAGAGACATTTATCTGCTAGTCGAAAGGAGCTTGTTTCATACATAGTAGATATATGGCGAAGAGTTAAAAATGAAGAAAAGTGGTAAACTGTGCAGATTGGAACCAATTAGCACCAAATGGGAGGAGGATTTTCTTGATTGTGCAAAATTGTTCAGAAGGGTTGGTTGGTTTTCTTTCTTTGAGAAGATTATAGGTTATAATTTAGAGGTTACTTGACCTTTTGTTAAAAATTATTCAAATTCCTGTGTTGAATTTCAAACCCTAAATATCAAATTGACTGAAGAATTAATATCAGAAGCAACTGTTTTAGCAATTGAAGGGGAACGCTGGTTTAAAAATATTCCCTTTGAATTTGACCCAAATACTTTTTTGTTGTCTGGATTGGAACACAGGAATTCATCTCAGCACTATCTAACTAGAATGGAGAGAATTTATTGGAACTGTACAACATTACATAACCTATGAAGGATGTTTGATACAATGTATATATATCATGCAGGTTCGTATTATATTTAAATGATTAATTGAAGATGAATTTACCCTTTTTCTTTTTGAAAATCCTCATTAAAATGTCTAATAGGTTAAAAGGCCATATATATATCACACACATCAGTATTTCTTTCATCATGGTATGCTTATGTTGATAATATTAGCATAGCTTAAAAGGAAGAATCATGCTTGGCATCATTTCTTGTTTTTGTCTGGATTTGCACCAGAGAAAATTGCTAATCAAGAAGAAGCTAAAAAATGAGTTCGAAAACAGGAAAAATCTACGTGAAAGGAATCAAGTTTGAAAACAGAATATCATCACAAAATGGTTGAAAAAGAGCTTGGTTGAGTATTTGAAATATGAATTGGAGGAAGAACCAATAAAGACAAAGGAACCAGAACAGGACCATTTATCAGAAGAAAGGACTGTGACATTATTCAACGAAGAAATTTAATCATCCCCTAATGCTCTTCATATCATCAGTGAGAAACTATTAGAAAATGGTATGATTATTTCTACCAATATTGAAGGTGTTATTAAGCCTTTATCTGAACCCAAAGTGTCAAAATGGAGGCCCAAAACCAGGCCAACAAACAATTTAAGGATAAATATGAAAATGATTTTAAATCCTAAATTAAGAATCAGCAAATTACGACAATTGAACATTCTTCAACTGAAGGAGAACTTGAAGATAATACAGAGGAAAATAATCAAAATGAAACAGAATTAGTGGAAAGAAATTGTGATGAACAAAGTTTTCCAAATTTTGAATTTGGGTCAAGCTCAAGAATTGTTTAGACATAATCCCCAACAAAGGACACAGACATAAAAGATACAAGGGATTTATTTGAAATACAGGAATATGTGTTCATAAAAAAATTGGACTTTCCTCTAACCTTAGAAAATGAAGAAGGAGCATTATATCAGGAAGAATTAAAAATTGGTCTAGAAGTTGAAATTCTCAGAAAATATTCACAACAATTTGAAGTTCAAAATGAGTACTTAAATGATGAAAATGACAAGCTCATGTAGGCTAATAGAAGATTAAGAGGATATTTGGAGGAAGGAAATGGTCATTATCAAGAATTGATCATAGTTGCAAAGGAGTCCTTAAAGAGGAAGAAAAATGAACAGAGTCAAATTGAAGATTTAACCACACAGAATGAGGAATTATCAAACAAAGTCAAAGTGCTAGAAGCATAACAGGTCCGTCTTCTTAAAATATCTCAAGCGTTGGATGAACTCACCATGCTAGTAGAAGAAGCTCGCCAAATATGAGGATGATCTTCCAACTGCCAGTTAATTTTTTATGATACATTTAGATAGAATTTTAGGAGTTAATTTGGTATATTTAGAAACTCCTTTATTTTGAAAATTGTTTGAACAAATTCGAAGCCTTAAAATGTGGACCTTGTAAATATATGTTGGAATAATTTTTGTAATATAAATAAACGTATTTTAGTAGTAAAGGGGCTAGAGGTTTTTGTGATGGAATGGGTTACATTCTATCAAGCTTTGTATTAGAGGCACATATGACAAACTCTCAGTAAGTTCTGAATAATGTTTATTTGGAAAGAAACATATTATATAAGTCATGTTTTGATTTTTATTTTTGGTTGAATTTTATGATTAGTTTGATCACCTTGCTTATCATTTCATTTCTTGATGAATGTTTTTATCCTGTGATGCTTTTAAGTTTGTGGACTTAACTAAATTTCCTTTACTGTATGTATATGATTTATGTCTATGTTTCAGAGATTTTTTTTCAGATCTTCATGATTTATTTTTTATTTATTTATTATATGTTGTTTATAGTTCTTTACCCTATTCATACATGATTCATTCACAATCTACAAAATTTAAACCATTTTTCTAGTTTTTTGTTTTGTATGTTCTAGATTGTACTTTGTAGTCTAGGTACAATTTCTAGTACAAACACTCCCCATAACTTAATCATCTCATAAATGGATTTAGTGGATGCACTATACCTTCTCCCTGACTTTGAATGAACTGGGTTGTGAAATATATCTTGAACAAATTCCCAAACTGCATCTTTATCTTGTAATTTTCCTTTCTTATGAGCCTCACACACATCCTTGCAAAACCTGAGCACATCCTTCCTTCCTGCAGATTCGAACAACTTTTACTTTAGAGACCTATTTCTAATAGACAGTGTAGCAACCTTTTTCCTCTCCCACCAAATAGATCACATCGTTAACCTATGTGTAGAATTTACGTCTCTTGCAACAATTTTGAGTTCAGTTTGAGTTAAATGGTCCAACCTTCTCCCTTTCCCTATATATCTCCCATGTCTTTTGATGTTGCTCCTTGATTCACGATATAAACAAATTCAAAATTCATCACAATTAGGTATCAACTTACAAAAATTGTATGTCAATGAATTGAAAAGTATTCATGTTTCATAAACACTATTGAAATGAATATGTCTGTATGTATTGTTAATACGGCATTTAGTACCATAATAACATAGTGTTCTCCTGGTATGTTTCTCTATGGCCCACATTTTCCACCATGTTGGTCATCCATTAGAACCTTTGTGTCCAATATCTCCCCTCTTCTATAAAGATAGGGATCCCAATACACCCAACATAATAATATTGGGGGAGGCATTTGTCCAAGAATAAGATGAAAAACAGATTGGTTAATTATCTACTAACTGCCACTAACAAGTAATAACAAATAAAGTAATGTGCATATTCAAATTCAAATTAAATTTAAACTTGGGTAATTAACACACCTGAAGTAGAAGCTTGTGAACTTGTAGAAACCCCGTGTAATGGTGATGGTAGTGATGGGATCAAGAACTTAGTCAAACTTTGTAGGGAATTTTCATTGGTAGGCTTCTTTGGTCTCCCAACTGTTCCACTCCTCAACACAACTGTATCATGTGAAGCCTCATCTGTAGTAGTTTGGTTCTTTGATTTCATGTGTTCATTTAGAGAACTGGCAACATTACCACTTTCCGGCACAAAAGAGAACCATCTATTGCATCGTGTACATTCCACTCTTACTTTTTTCTTGTCCTCATAGTTTGCAAGTATTTCTTCCACCACCTTGAACAAATTGGGATCTTGTGTTTGGTTGAAATCATGTAGAATTTTGATTACTTGATCGATATCAAGTTGATCTCTAGCTATTGTTGTATTATTTTCTCTGTTACAAACTGTTCATGCTACCAAGTATACTTCCCCCAGTCCATAATCAATGCCACAAATTTCACAACGGGTATTTATATTAGGTTTTCCATTTTATGAATATACCTTGAGTGTTCGATTCTCCTTGACAAACTCTTCCATTAAACTATTCACTTTATAATCCCAAGATTCCAATAAATTAGGATCAACCAGTACAACTTGTTCCACTAACTTAGACACATGATCAACGTTTGGTTGTCTATGTATAGGTTCCTCCACATTCCCTTCAATGTTTTTAGAGATTGGTGTTCCATCCATTACATGTGATTGCAATGTTTCAACAACCAACGTGCCTACTTTCCTCTTAATTCCTACATTTGTTTTTGTAGGTTTCCTTTTTTTCTCTTTCTTTGTATTTAAAGGAATTCCAATTGGTCCAATAAAATCAAAAGGATATTCAATGATTTCACCGTTCATAATTTCACAACGGATATGAGAACATATATGACCTTTTTGACACTGGACTGTGCCAAGGGCGCAATTCTCTTCACCAATATAAATTGTGAAGTCCATAACATCACTTGGATCCATCTGCATTTCCATCCATGTGTACCTTTTATTTGGTTAAGAAACACCTAAAATTATAACAAGTTTTTTACAAGTTTGGATATAATATGGCTAAGAAATGAGGTGATTGCATCCATAAATAAATGAAAAAATATATATGTATTCAAATTTACATGTGCATATTAGTTCATTAATAAAAAAACAGTTAGGAAGCAAGGTATGCAATTTCAATTCAAATCTCTAAAAAAGATGAATAAATATTACTATTGGGATGAAACACCTTGAAACAAAATGTATTGTTAGTGGCTTATTCAAATATCCCTCCCCAAACTAAAGAGTCAACTTCAATGTACCTACATAAGATCAAAAGGTGATCAAAACAAGAGATGAAAAAACATAGAAACTCTGTTAATGTCATAAAATATTTCCCTAGATACAAATTAGTTAATGGCTTAAAATATTTCAGTGGTTGCTTGCAATTTCAAAGGAAAATATAAATGTGCAAGAAATTTTCGTGGAGGCTACTATAAAGGCTAATGATGTTATTATTTGGTACCACCTAAGTGGGTATTCCATCGCACATTAGAGATGTTGATGATAATCTCACCAAGATGACCTTGAGGTATATGGGATTTAAATGAACATCACACACCAACACGAATCCTACTATCATAACTACATTTAACGCCTTGTTCCAACACTTATAGTTTGTATAATCATGGAAGTTATGATTACAATGGTTGTTTAAATATTTGCACTAATTCTTAGTGGAAACCATCTTCTCAACTTTTCCTTTCAAACTCTTCTTCACCTTCCTAGAACTGCCTTGTTATTTCAAGGGCGCTACAAGCAAAGGGGCGAGCAAAGTCCATAACCTAGGCGATGAAGGCACTGGAACTAGGTTCTAAGAAGGGTATTTTTTAAGGATTCTAATATTATACTTAATTATAGTATTCTATGTGATTGTTTTGGATTGAATAAAACATGTTTATAGATAGGTAGGCGAATATTAAATATGAAACATAAAATTAACACTGAAATGTGTAATTTTTTGCGAATATCATGATAAAAAAACATATTTTATGTAAATATAGGCAATATTAGACACTAAAAATGACCAAATAGTGAATTTAGTTTTTGAAAAAAACCCAAAAAATAGCCAATTGGCGAAATTTCGCCCCTAAAAATTACCCTGGTTCTAAGTTATGGATTTTCTCTTTCAAAATCGAAATATTTTCTTAGTTTAGTTTATTTTCAAGGCATATTAGAGTTGTAAATGCATTATTCACCTAGGAATATAATTCACTTTATGCATTCTACACCTAAGAATATAGTTCACTTTAAAATCTACATCATAAAATACCAAAAAATTAGAATAAACACCCTAGGGAAGGCACTAGTTTTCATATAGTTATTGCATGAACATATAGGATGAATTTTGGGTTGTTTATTGCAATTTATTTCTGATGTTATCATCTTTAACACTCAACCATACCATAACCAAAAACCTAAAAAATTAATGTTGAGCCTAAATAAGACCACACCAACACACTTAAACCCCAATCAAACTCAAATCAAACATCTGCATAAGTGTTGAACATTTATCCCTCAACATTTTAGCCATATTGGTGATACTAATTTTGGATTCTTGAGAACATTTTATTCGTTGTTTCTAAACCCTGATTCTTGGAAACTTAAAATTCAGGGAAAGAATCCTTAATCCAAAGCCTAAGATTAATAAACCCAATATCACTATTACATTACCTAAATTCCTTACTTGTTTCCTTAAGAGTAGTTTAGGAATCCTAGAGACTAGTGAGGGCCACATTCATCTTGCATAACCAAAGACCCCATAGCCTCTTCCATGGAGATCTTATTTCCAAATTTCTAATTCTCTATCCCTTTGTTCCCTGAGATAGATTGGTCTTGCAAGTACTATGAGAAAGTTGATTATTCCTGCAAGTGTTCGAGAAAGCTCAACTAGGGACACCTATTGTGGTTGTCTAAGTCTACTTGAATGGACCTAGGAAACCTAAAGAGAGGAAAACTTTTATATGCGACACTTTGGGGCAATGTCCCAAGGTTCCACTGATCTGACGATCGTTTATTCCTTGAAAACCCCAAATTGTCAAATCATGTGACAACACCCTCCTCGAGTGAAGGAATGAACATACAAATCCTATACCTCCCATGCAATCAAAAGATGCATGGTTATCCCCACTTGATGTTCATGTCCATGATCCAACTTGTTGAAACATATATGATCCTAGCTTACTAATCTATGGCTCCACTCCAATAGCATATCCATCATCACTCTTAAATTTGGTGAGGGAGAAGAGTAATTAATAGCAGTCAAAGGAGAAAATAGCACCCAAAGTTGAAAGATAATATATAAGGGTGAAAAGATAATGGATGGAGGTCAAAGTATATGAAAACTAAAACCATTATGGTTAGAAACAAGAAAATATTACAAAGTCTATGTCTCCAAGAAATTCATTTTAAGACGTCATCATGAATATATGTTAATTAATAACTATTGTTACAGTGCCTCCATGATGGTGATGTTATCATGACACTTGGAATACAATTATGATGCTTAGCTATTTGTCACACTAAATAGGAAACAATAGTTAAAAGGGTACTCAATGGAAGAATAATGTCAATTCACCCAAATCATTAGTACAATTATGAATATCATTTAATAGGACTGAAATTGTTGTTAGAATTTAGGGCATTTTTTCAAAATTGATGGAAGATGTGGTAGCCTAATATTGTATAAATACCCATCCATGTATCTAACTCAAGTGAGCCATGAGGGTGGCTGACACTAATTATAGGTAGGGGGTCGAGCAAGTATGTACACTTATACATGAAAGTAGTTAAAAGGGTACTCAATGAAAGAATAATGTCAATCCACCCAAATCATTAGTACAATTATGAATATCATTTAATAGGACTGAAATTGTTGTTAGAATTGAAGGCATTTTGTCAAAATTGATGGAAGATGTGGTATCCTAATGTGGTATAAATACTCATCCACGTACCTAACTCAAGTGAGGCATGAGGGTGGCTGACACTAATTTTAGTCATGGTGTTCAAGCAATTATGTACACGTATACATGCAAACCAACTTATACATGTTTTCAAATAAGCCTACATTAAGTAAATGCAAACTGACTTATGTATGTGTCTAAAGTGACCTACATCAAGTAAATGCAAGGTGACATATACAATTTTATCAAATGTAATGCAGAAAATGCTAAGTACTTGCAGGCCTGGTTATCAGGGGTAATTTTAAGAACACCCCCAAAATTTATATGTATAATAAATGGGTGAATCTCCCTAATACATAGTAAAATTTGAAGGCTACTTTATCAATAACATAATACGTATATATAATATTTTGGCTAATCTTTCATTCTATTATAGAATCTTATAAAACCTTGGTGAATCTTTCATTAAACTATAAGATATTATAAAATCTTGGCGAATATTTCATTGAATTATAATGTCTTCGTGAAAAATTTTCTTCAAAGACTCATCTTTTGATTCTGCAAATTACTAATGTAGCGAGATAGAAGAGCATATACCAGAGCTCGAATCTCTCAACTCCTAGACCCTCAAATAAACAAATGCATGAATGAGGACAAGAGGGATTTATTACATTTCACTGGCACTATTGGGTGAAACACAATTACACTAAATAGATTCAGGGAAAGTGGGGATTTAATTTTTTTATCTCATCCCTTAATGCTCCAATGGACATGTGAAGACCTAAATTTTGACTTATCGACAAACTAGTAGAATTGAACACTTTACATTGTGGAGTGATTATGGAACCCACGAACCATTATTACAATGTGGAGTATTATTAAGACTCGCAACATTAATATAGTGTATGAATTCCCAATTATTTTATTTTTCAAATCTCTCATTTTTAAGCTACCCTTTAAGAAAAAAATAATTTTCTTATCTATTTATAGATACAAATGCCACTTTTTCCATTCTTTTGTTCACAATCAAAATATGAATTATGTCATTTGATTTAGAATTTTAGAGTTATTTAGGAACTTGGAATGGTTATTATAAATAAGAACATAAATTAATGCATCATCACACATATCATTAGAACTACTCAATTAAAGACTAGTTTTTCTCAAATAAACTGAAGAGATGTTTGTATCCATGTCCTTGAAATTTTGAAAGCATGCAAAATGTGGTAAAATTGTTTTATCACCTTCATTGAATTTGAAATACTAGATATCAAATAGCATAATGTCTACATCTCAAGTCAAACATTCCATGTACATATTATATACAATCATGATGGAAATAAAGTATTGTGTTCCAACTAAATCACATATTTAGCATACATAACTAAATCCATTTCTAGATGATAATAGCAATTAAATGTCTCATCAAATCACCAAAAAATATTTTAATTTTGAATGACCCTTTCAAAAAACAAAATATCGTCAAGAAAATACCGAACCCAACAAATTTAGGTCACAAATAAAATTGGTGAACTTTGCAGTACGAATAGAAAAATCTACCAATCCCAAACTTCTCAATACAAATAAAAGAATCTACCAATACACTTTGGACAACTCTAAAAGGTAATGGTCATTCCATTATATCGCCACCATTATAATCAGTGTGCATTCATTTATATTACAAACATCCCAAACATCAACAATAACAGACATAAAATATGAACATATACACTCTCATTAAATCCTTAGATCCAATAATAGTTATAAAGCAAGATCCTAATAAAAGCACATTTTAAACTACTAGACCAAATTTAGTTTTAATATATAAAAACCATGTGGCGTCTCTCCGTTAAGAGTAGAATCCACTAACAACATATAAATTTCACTCAATAGTTCAAATATGAAAAGGAATAAAATAAATAATATATTTTGATCTCTATAACACTTTCACATAACCAATACTCCTAGGATATAATCAAAGCCTAATAAAAATCAATGAGCTCTAAGAATCAGGAGTGCAATACAACATACCTCAAAAATAATCCATGATAAAAGGTAAATTCACAATATAATAATCTATTGTAATTATGGATAAAAAACATTAAAATTTTGATAAAAACAATACCATGTTAATTATTGGATGAAAAGCATGGCATGAGTTTTTATTCTCTAATAAATTGCATGTGTGGCATGCCCCTTCAATACTTGAGCTTTCGGAAATGGAGATGCTATTAAAAGATTAAAAATGTCAAGAAAACTAAGAATGAAAAGTGGAATCACATCAACCAAAACCTTCACCCTTCAAGTTAAATATGATGTGGGTGAACCATGAATCATTGTAGCCTTTATATAGAAAAAAATTAGCCCCTAGTTTTCCCTCCAATACTCGAAATCAAGGGATAAAAGAAGGTATCACATGAAATTGACTAAAAATACAGGAAAATAAAACCATATGCCTAAATTACAAGGAAATGGAGGGATAAATAAACCTTGATATTTTCCATTACTGAAAACTGGGGGCGAAAGAGTGATTTCACTAGATTTCCTCTAGAAATTGGGGCCGAAAGATAGATTGGAGGGAGAATTTGCTAGAACGAAAATAGTTTTTTTTTTCATTTTCCTCATTAATATATGGGAGGATATTCATTTTGGATTTATTTTTTTCCTAATAAATATCAATCGAATATATTTTATCTGACAAAACCCTTTCCATATAATAAAATAGCCCACTAAATTTTTGTAACCCCCTTAATATAGCCCATGGGATATATATATCCCCTAAAATTATACATGATTCTTATACATGTATGTAATATGACTTATGCATATGTGTAAAGCAGCCTACATCAAGTACATGCGAGCCGACTTATGCATGTGTTCAAAGTGGCCTAAATTACGTACATGTGAGCTTATGTATACATGTGTGTGCAAAGTGGTGTGCATTAAGTAGATGCACATTGACTGATGTCATATGTAATGCAGCCAAAACTAGGTACTATCGTATTTTCATGTTGAGTTATACATGTATGTAAGTTGACCTACATTAATTACATGCCAACCTATATGTGTATGTAAACTGGCATATCCTTCACATGTTGTTCTTCTTATAATGCACATTTTTCTTCAATGATTTATCATGCCCTAATTTTCCTTATATTAGGGTTTCCTTCTTGTATAATTTGGTGTCTTATTAATTTCATTAAGTTCTTATTGCAAGGCCATAAGAGGATACTTTTCATATGATACAACACAAGGAAGAGACTATTGCACTTATGTCACCATGTTGCAATGCCTTTTGTGAACCTCAAATATGGACTAAGTAAGAGTGAACACCCAAAACACGGATTGCCCAACTAGAAGACTAATTTTTAAACATAGGAATTTAGAGTAAACATAACAAAGAATGGATATAATTAATTACTTGTTCCCATGCTAGCATGGCTACGGTGAAGAGTCGAGACTCAATACCAAGGGCATTGATGGAAAACTATATCCTAGAAAACGAATTGACAAGTGGAATAAATGGTTAACCAAGTTGTGAACCCACAAAGGTCGCTTCCTAAACATAATCACAGATGCACACATCCATAGCATATCACATGAGGAAGAAACCAATGCACTTATCACCATTCTGATATTCCTTCTGTGAACATCAACTATGGAAGACTAAATTAGAGTAAAAACCCAAAAAGACTATATGCCTGACCAAAAAAATATTTTTTAAGCATAGATATTTATATTAAACATAACAAATAATTAATATATTGTAAGTACTTGTTCCCATATCAACATGGTTATTGTCAAGATTCAAGACCAAGTGCATAGATGGAAAAAGGACCAAAACCTAGAAAACAAATTTTCAAGAGGATAAAAAAGGTTAACCGAGGTGTGGACTCACAAAGGTCGTTGACACCCTTATTCTTAAAAGGAATCATAGATATACAACCCATAGATATTGCATTCTATTAGTGCATGCATCAAATGTTTACATCAATCACAAAACTAAGGCTGGTTGAACTAAAACTCTATAATTATTGGACATATCATTTGGAGCAAGGAGAAGTGTCTAGAACTTTAACCACAGATTCAGATCTAGCAGTGTAACTTGAAGTTGGGATCACATGACAAAATAATAGTTGAGCAGAAGAATTTACACATAGTTGTTGTAGAAGGGAACTTTAGTATGGAAATTTATGTACTTGTTATATTGGCATCATGACCACATCATGACTAACAATGACAACATAAATAGACTGAATAAAGGTAAATAGCATAATGATGCTTTCTCAAGCAGAATATTTTACACATTTGTGTAGGAATTGAAGCCTTATTTCCAAATTCCTATACACATATAGACACTTATAGATATTGCATGCTATCTAACACATACATCAAATGCCTCAATGGATCTCAAACATGTGACTAGTCTCATGCTTGGGTATTTGGGACCCATCATCTGAATTTCAATCACAAAACTACCCTAGTAGGGAACCTTAATATGATTTAAATGTAAATACAGACAATTTCTATTCTGACAACATTACTATCTTGAATAGCTCAAAACAACAAACTGAAGAATCCTAAAGAATGCTGAGAAATATTATTTCATTATAGAGTACAATAGAAATTGTTTCATTTGATTGGTTTCTACAAGGAATTTCCCTTTTGTTGTTATAATTTAATGTCCCAATCATTTGTGCTAATCAACAATGGAACAATGAATAATTATAATGGGATTGAAACACATTCATTTCCTTACAACTGAAATTTTAATGGATTGATAACCATATAAGGTTAGGGTTATAGTTTTTTGCATGACCCAACCCCTTATTAGGGTTAGGGTTTTGGACTTTCTTGAACCTTCTTGAAATTACACAGGTAACTAGCTCCACATATGTGAGCAATGAGCATTGGTATGGAATCCACTTGGTCTAATAGTGGTCAAAGCATATATCAACTTGTCAAGGCATGACATGCATAACTCTCACATATGAACTCTAATTAAGGTGCTCTATAAACCATTGGAAATACCTTGATAAGTAGAATGAATTCAAGGGGATGAGAACTTCATTCATGAATTTTTGACCCCGAAAAATGTATTTAAATACCAAAACAAACTTTGAGAGTTTTTGGACCGCAAATCACCAAATTAGGTTCTTCCACTAATATGGGCCTAGTAAGTCCATGGATCTAAGTTTCCACCTTAGAAAGTATCGAAATAGATGAAAAATGTATAGTGATACATTTTTGGATCAGATATTTCCATGTGCCTGAAGGAATTCTTTGTTAATTGTTCAAGTGTATGATCCACGCCTCATGGAGTACATCCCCTGTTGATGTATTTGTAACTTCGAAATGTATTCACTTGTATATCTTATATTGTACCCCAATGATCCTATCGAGAGAGTCATTAATATAATAAAGTCATAAAAATTCAATGATGTTAAGCCTCTGTTGTAATTCGGGGAAATAGTCCCCACAATTGAGTTAAGGTTAACCCTCCTTGTTGATCGGAGGGTAAAGTCCCCACAGTTGTGGGGCACTAGGGTTATTAGACTCTCCTAGAGAATTCGGCCCTGGTAAGTAATTTTTAAGTGAGGATGACTTATTGGAGTGGACATTAAGTGAATGAAAGAATATAAATAGAGAGTGAGCCTCTCTATTTATCACACACACACTCACTCATTGGGGCGCATGAGTGAGAGAGGAGAAGCTCTCTCAAGTGAGAGAGAGTGAACAGTTGTTGGAGATCATATTTTCTATCTTTTGGTTTTACTGGTGCCATTGCTGCTCATTCTATCTCTGAGGAAGTTGCGGGTTTTTATCCTTTATGGTTTCCCCAACGAAAATTCTTTGTGTCTCTTGTCTCTTGTGATTTTTGTTGTGCATGTTATTCTCTCAAATAAGATCCTAGATCATATTGCTTAAATGATAAAAGTCTAACAAGGTATGAGAGATAACCTGAGAAGAAGACACTATGCAGCTGCAGAAGCTAGGGATTTTTACTTTTTGGGTCTCTCTCCACAATCCATCAGCAAAATAAGGCTAGGTTGAACCTCCATTGATGGGAACATCTTTCTGTCAAAGCAGAATTTGATTCCGTGCATTTTCAGTTTGTGCTACAGGAAATTAGGGATTTTCAATGAAGAGGAATTTTTTAGTGAGCCCAGGCTAGGATTTCTCTTCTCCTCAAAATCGAATTTTAGAGACCCGGTTCGATATTTTTTGTTGGATAAAACTCTGGTAAAGTCAAACCCTAATTTGACCCTGGGCAAGAAAAACCCTAAAATACTAAAACTAGTAGTTTTGGTAGATTCACTATATCTCAAGATTGGAGAAGGATCTCTAAAACTTTCACAGTAAGAATCTAAACTCCTTATGTACACTATGTAAACGTTTCAGCCTCACATTCACTATATTCTGGGAGATATGATTCCTCCAATTCAGGGTTCCGACCTCTTCCAAGATTCATCCCTAAACAAGACACCTAGGGAGAATTGTTGTATCTCGGGATACAAATATCCAAATGGAATTTTTCAAGATGTTCTAGATAGGACACAAATTGTACGTTCTGTGGTAAAAGTTTCAAACCCTAATAATGAAACGGGGATACATAGAAGTCCATCCAAGTTCGCCATGCTGAGCAGTCCTGAAACCAGTCACCCTAGGAAAATGCTCATAAGTCCCAATTGGTGAAACAAATTCTTATTAAACCTATGGTTTTGGAACAAAAATATACAAGGATACCTAAGTAAAAACATTTAGACAAAGATGAGCCTTAATTGCAGAGATACCGCAGAAACAATATCAAGAATTTCTGCAAAAGAAATTGGTAAACTAGGGCATCCTGTTTCAGGAGATTTCCTCCACTGTTTTTAGAAAAGGAGTACATTGGATAGCTCACCTTGAATAGGTATATATTTCTATCCAATCACATCTTAAAGATTCCAAGTTTTGAAAATTAGGGTTTCTCTGACAAACCCTAAATCAACCAGCTCCGGAACCAAGATGAACACCTCAAATCAGTAAGATCTAATCTTTCGTTATTTACATTTGAGGTTTTGATTTCTAAATGACTAGTCACACCATCTTGATGAAAAGCTTGGTGAAACTGGAAAATTCCAAGCATCGAAGTATTGGATCTCACTGGTTCTTGAAGAAAATGAATTGGACACCTACATAAGTGGATAGGTTCTAGTTCCAGAGGGAGATGAAGCTAAAATCCTTACACAAGAAGAACTTGGTCAAGGCCAAGAAGATCATTGCTGATTCAATCATAGATCACCTTATACCACAAGTGTCTTCCCTAAAGACACCGAAAGAGATGTTTGATTCCTTGACCAAGCTATTTGAAGGGAAGAATATAAATCAGAAGATGACTTTGAGAAAACAGTTGAAGAATGTGAAGATCCAGAATACAGAGACCATGCAGTCATACTTTACAAGGGTCTCTCAAATCAAAGAACAACTTGAAGCCATAGAATAATAAGTGGAGAATGCATAAGTTGTGATAAAAACCTTGAATTACCTCCCAGGATCATGGGCTTCATTCATTCAAGGAATGTGTGCCAGAAGGAAGTGAAAGTAAAGATCAAGCTCTCACCATCCAAAGAATATCCCTCAAGTGATGAGGAATATGAAGGACTCAACTCTTGAAGAACCTATTATCCATCTTATCATTTGGATAAGAAATGATGAATGAAGAAGATGATGAAGCTGAAGGCATAAGAAGGAGTCTACCCACACAAAAAATAAAGATAAGTATTCAATTGTCATTTCATGATATTATTTTGTTTAGATTCAATTGATGTGTTATACATGATAGAATGTTTGCATTAATGACAATATACTACTAATATGCATGTGATGGGTAAGTATCCCATGGTGCTATACAATTCTCCATTGCTACTTATATAGAATGAAACATCGTTGCTAACATATTAGATTAGTGCATAATCTCAATGTTGTCCTGGTAGAGATGGAAGGCATCTAGAAAGTTTCAGTAAGATATGGATGAATGTTGTATTGGATAAAATAGTTGCATGATTATATCTTAATGAAAAACAAAATTCATTATAAATATGCATTATGAAATGTTTCTAACCATACAGCTGATGCATTTGACTTGTAGGAAATATCACGTACAATCACCTACCAGAAAAGAAGGATGAGACTTGTTCCGAAGAACAAGTGACGATAGTTCAAGATTCACTCTAAAATGAAGAATAGTATGACAAGACTTCAAGAGGCCTCAAGAGAGACACCATTGATGCAGAACCTTCTAGCTATGAAGAAGTAGCCAAGAAGAAAGGGAAGGATAGTACCAGTTCAAGAAGAATGATGTCTAGGATGCATCAAGACCTGAAGGAAAGGCCATAGTGTCTTCCATATGGATCTGTAAGATCCAGTATGCAATTGATGGAAACACTGTGGGATACAAGGAAAGATTCGTAGCACAGGGCTTCTCAAGAAAAGAAGGCATAGACTACGAAGAGACATTTGTAGCCACTGAAAGTGAAGACACATGACATGCAGACTCATGTGTGCAAATTAAAGAAATCCTTGTACAAGCTCAGAAGGCACCCATGGGATAACATATATAGGAGGAGCTTGAAGATCACCTAGAGTGATGAATATCTTAACCTTTTCTAACAAGGTTGAAGATTAAATCCTATAGAGGATGACAAGCTCATAGATGGGTGTGAGAAGAAATTTTGAAAAGGTTCAAGATAGAGGATCTTGGTATCTAGTGACTCTAGATGGATACATAGAATATTAGTAATAGAGAAAGATACATGTCACTCCAGTACATAATGTTTCAATGCATAGAGTATGAAATACAAAGGGAGAATGATTCTTAGCTTCAGAGGGAGTGACTGCAGAAGGTCCCAAGGTTCGACATGGTACGACAGGATGGATAGCTTACTGATTACTCTAGGCTTTACTGAGAGTAAAGCGGATTCCAACCTTTTCTTCAAGGTTGAAGGTGGAAGACCAGTGATGCTCCTGTTATATGTTGATGACTTGTTCCTGACAGAAAATAGGAACTCATTAAAGTTGTAAGAAGGAGACTTGTTGTTGAGTTCGAGATGAAGGACTTGGATATGATGCACTACATTCTAGGAATGGAGGTGTGGTGGAATACGAATCGAATCTCCATGGGACAAGGGAAGTATGCAGTAGAGATCCTGAAGAGGTTTAGGATTATGGACTACAAATCCATGACCACACCTATGGCATCGAACCTGAAGCTATTGAGTGGTGCTTCATCAAAAATGGTTGATGCCACGATGTATCACCAGATGATTTGTTCCTTGATGTATCTGATGAATATGAGACCAGATATTTGCTTTGTTGTGAACATAATGAGACATGTTCACCTCATGAGTGCAAAGCATGCATTGAGGTACCTAAAGGGTATATTTTATTATGGGATCAAGTATGAGGCGAATCAGAACATTAACCTGGAGGGTTATGTGGATTTGGATTGGGCAGGCAGTGCCATTGATAGGAAGAGAACTTCTTGGTGTAGCAGGAAGCATTCCTGCGTGGCACTGATTACAATGAAGGAAAAATATGTTTCCACTTGATATTTGGGAGGTAGTATGTTTCTTTTGAAAACTATTATTTTATTTGATTGATTTGACTTGCATTTTTGTATGATGCAGAGAGGAGCAGTGAAGCTCCAGTATGTGATCCAGATTGAGATCTCTTGAAAGAGGAAGTTCTAGCATAGCTGGTGAGATAGGTTGTTGAGCATAAATCCTAGCGAAGCTTGTAGGTTTTTCAGACATAATCAGTCATGTAGGTTGTCCTCGAATGTAATCGGTCCTAGAAAAGCTCACAGGTTATCCTTGGACGTAATCATCCTTGATGTGATTATATGCTAGAAATGGCCAGAGTGAAGTTTGTGTACTTCAGGGAGAAACTTTTTGATCTCCAGATCGAGGATCCCTCCAAAGGGAATTGATTTGTCGATTGGCCTTTCTAACATGGTAGAAAGTTGAGCTTCACATGGTCAGATGTAAGTGCAGAGATGCTCTGATGTGATTGTGGGTTGTGTTACCACATGATCAGTGCAGAGATATTCTGATGTGATTGTGGGTTGTGTTACCACATGATCAGTGCAGAGATATTCTGATGTGATTGTGGGATGTGTTCCCACATGATCAGTGCAGACCCATTCTAATGTGATTGAGGGATGTGTTCCCACACGATCAGATATAAGTGTAGAGATATTCTGATGTGATTGTGGGATGTGTTTCCACAAGATCAGTGCAAATCCATTCTGATGTGATTGTGGGATGTGTTCCCACATGATCATATGTAAGTGCAGATCCTTTCTGACATGATGAGGTTGAATGTAAGTGCAGCACTTTTCTGACATGATGAGGTTGGATGTAAGTGCAAATCCTTTCTGACATGATGAGGTTGGATGTAAGTGCATAGCCTTTCTGACATGATGAGGACGGATGTAAGTGCAAAGCCTTTCTAACATGATGAGGTCAGATGTAAGTGCAGATCCTTTCTGACAAGATGAGGTCAGATGTGAGTGTTGGGCCTTTCTGACATGGGTTTTGGATGTGTTTTTCCCATGGTCAGATGTGAGTGTCAGGCGTGCCTTTCTGACATGGTTCTTGGATGTGTTCCTCCCATGGTCAGATGTAAGTGTTGGGTGGGCCTTTCTGACATGGTTCATTCCATGGTCAGATATAAGTGTTGAAGATGATGAAGACCTACATGAAGGATAGGCCTACAAATAACATGAAAAAGGTTTAGTTCTGTAGAACTTCCTGTTATGAGTAGAATTGAGATAGCACCAGTGATGATGACCTAGTGATGATCTAGCTATAATGATCTAGATCAAGTGATGATCCAAATTTGATGATCCATACTTGATGATCCAGTGACGATCCAGATCAAGTGATGATCTAGACTTGATGATCCAGTGACGATCTAGATCAAGTGATGATCCAGACATGATGATCCAGTGATGATCCAGATCAAGTGATGATTTAGACTTGATTATCTAGTTATGATCTACTGATGATCCATAGTTTATGTTGATCCAGTGATGATCCATACTTGATGTTGATCCAGTGATGATCTAGACTTGATGATGATCCAGTGATGATCCATACTTGATGTTGAGCTAATGTTGATCCAGTGATGATCCAGTGATTATCTAGATTTGATAATGATCCAGAGAAGAAGACTTATGCTGATGAATTGCGTCAAGAGAATACCTTCCTAGTTAAGAGGTAGTGTTGATGTATTTGTAACTTAGAAATGTATTCACTTGTATATCTTATATTGTACCCCGATGTTCCTATCGGGAGAGTCATTAATATAATAAATTCATGTAAAGTCAATGAGGTTAACCCTCCATTGTAAGTCGAGGCAATAGTCCCCACAATTAAGTTAAGGCTAACCCTCCTTGTTGATTAGAGGGTAAAGTCCCCACAGTTGTGGGGCACTAGGGTTATTAGACTCTCATAGAAAATTCAACCCTGGTAAGTAATTGTTAAGTGAGGCCAACTTGTTGGAGTGGACATTAAGTGAATGAAAGAATATAAATAGAGAGTGAGCCTCTCTATTTATCACACACAGACACACTCAATGGGGCACACGAGTGAGAGAGGAGAATATCCCTCAAGTGAGAGAGAGAGAGCAGCTGTTGGAGATCATCTTTTCTGTCTTTTGGTTTTACTGCTACCATCGATGCTCATTCTATCTCTGAGGAAGTTGCAGGGTTTTCTCCTTTATGGTTTCCCTAAGGAAAATTATTTGTGTCTCTTGTCTCTTGTGATTTTTGCTATGCATGTTATTCTCTCAGATAAGATCCTAGATCATATTGCTTAAATGATAAAAATATAGCATCCCCTTTTCATGTCATAATGAAAATTGTTTCCTATGTTAAAAATTCCTCTAGATACCACGTCCACTCCCTGTTACATTAACAGTTTCATTTATGTGCTATACATTATTTCAAACAATTTTATTCAGCTAAATCAAGCTAATCTTTTACTTATACATGTGTATTTTTTATGGTTTCCTTGATGCAGTGAATAACCTAATTCAAAGTTCAAACATTCTGCAATTCGTTACTGTAATTTATTGGATAGAAATTCTATATCTAATGTACTTGGAGACACAATTATTTCGAGTGTGGCTCAAAAAGATTCAAACACTAATAATTAGATACTAACTTGCAATGCACAGAGTTATTCCCATAGTCTAATAGTATTTAGTTGTTTGATTCTCTAGACAAAATCATTTGACAGTTATTTCTAGTGTGGCTCAAAAAAATTCAAACACTAATAATTAGATACTACCTTACAATGCACACAGTTATTCCCAGCCTCTAATATTATTTAGTTGTTTAATTCTCTAGCCAAAATCATTTGCTAAAAGTTCTTATCTTGATTCAAATTCATTTGTCGTTCAATTGCAATAGTGAAATCCCATTTAAAGTTGAAGCAACCGATTGGGAACTAAGAGTGAATATACAATTTTTCCATGATATTGGTTCCTTCAAAATTTGTAGAAAGTTGAGACTGGATTTTCAAAACATCTCCATAAGAACTAACATTTGGTTTCTTGACACTTTATTTACAAACAAGTACCTCATCCTGCTACATATGTGACATAAACCTTTGTATAAAGAATTGTGAATTGACCTCATGATAGAAATTTCATCTTATTTATCTCAAAAAAAAATTCACTTAACAAGGATACCCCATCATATTCTAAGCTCACAACCTCATTAGTTTCTACATGTTCACTACTTACTATTTATGGGATTGAATCAAGTATCTGATTTAATTCAACTGGAAAACCTAGTTTTTCCCTATTACTTTTTCCTCCAACAACCATTGTGGTTCCCTCTTGCAAGGCCCAGACCTACACATCCAATGAGCACCATTTTGTTTAGAAATAAATAGGCCAGACATCACTTTATGAGCATTAACCTACCGGTGATAAATATCCAAAACATAGCTAGAACTTATGAATTGAATTGAACCTCACCAAAGTAGAGAATTGATTTATAAAGGTTTACCTATGAATGAGAAAATTAAATAATAATTGTTGTCAACATGAGTGCACCAAATCCTGCATATACCACAGGAACCCCTGGATCTATATAGACAATAAAGCAAAAAGAGCTAGTCGCGTAGCAAGCATAAAATATAAAAAACAGACTCCCCTAGACATCCAAAATTTTCAGTAATTTTAACAAGGAAATTATCAAGGAAATATTAAAAAACGACTCCCATAGACAAGCCTACACAAACAAGTATCTCAGGGAGCTGTGAAAGACAACAAACAAGGAGAAGAAAGAGTGTAATATTCAATTCAAAACCCCAATTTTCTTGTGTGATGCTTCTCCCTCCTACGTAGTGCTTCTCTCACCAAGCTACAAAACGGTGTCAAAACCCAATGCTCCCCTGTAACTGAATCTGGATTGTGAAATGGATTTGTTGAATATGCCTTTGTTGTTAGTGGATTTTCCCCTTATGGATATCTCAGAAGGGAAGGAGTCACACTACAAAATCCCATTAGGCTGCAAAACCAGGTGAAAACCCCCACTAGTGCTCCTTATTATGGATATTATTCAACTTCAACTAGGACTGTATATGTATTGGGTGAAGGAGCGATCTTTCCTTTTATCCTTCCTTCCTTAATGTGGGTAACACCTTCCAACCAATGACTCTCCCTAAACCAGTGAAAAATCATTAGTTGGTAATTTATTGCAACAAATAAGCTTCCATCACACAAAGAGAAATCAACTGTAATGTCCCAAATTTTGCATTGGGTCACAATGGACAAATCACATTTTCCATATTCATGAAAGTTGTCAAAGCGATGCTAAAAGTCAAATAATTGCCAAAGAGGAAAATCACTAGTTTCCTAGGTTGGGGGTGGAATCTTTGATATTTGGAATAAGGGGGATAATAAATGATGTTTAAACATTAGAAGATGAAAACTATTTAATAATGTATCTTATTAAATAAATACCATAGAAAATTGAAATGGCTATGGAGAATGGAGACACATGGAGACTATGGGGCCCACTCAAGCTAGAATTCCTATGTTAAATGGAATCCTCCTCTTGTAATTTTTAATATATGGGAAGCCTAATGTTTTGGGATGGATTATAAAGTTAATATCTTTGTCCATATACTTCATATGTTGAATTTGGGATTAATTGTAACTTACATGGGAGAGGAAGAGCCAAATGGTAGTTTCATGGACACTTGGCTAGATTCCCCTTACATTTATGACATCTATGACAAAAATGATGGAGATTCTATGACATTTATGACACAAGTCAGATATGAAGGATGACATATTGACATACTGACATGTCAGGACTGAATAGATCATCTTAGAGGTTGAATTTAGGAGTTGGAGAAGGACAAGAGGCTCCTACTCAAATTTGGTGGAAGAGGGAAGGTGAAGAGAGTGTTAGAATAATCAATCCATAGCTACCTCTCTTAAACATTAATTAAATCATTTTTGTCTTATTACCTAGTCTCCTAGATTCCACTCTATGCTAGTTGCCTTCTACATGTCCTAGAAGTCAACACGTGCCAAAACTAAGTCATCGAGCACTTGGGAAACTTCCTAGAAACCAATTTTAGCATGTCTACTTTAATCCAAATCTTCCAAAGAACATATCTACTTTTTCTAAAAAGCTGTCTGTTTTATTGAGAATTAAGGCAAAAGGAAAAGCTAGACTAGGTGTAGTTGACTTGTTTTTTTCCCACATCATACTCCGTCCTTTTCTCCTAATAAAATCATGTATGATTTATATTTCCATCTCTCATTAGCTTTCCTACTTGACTTATCCAATTCGTGAGCATCTTGGTGGATTTGGAAACTGCTTTATGCACCTATGGGGGATTTGACTAGATTTAGTAAGCCTACTTTTTGACATTTTTGAATCGCATCCTTATGCATTTGAATCTCTCATGTAATTATATATTTCAGCAGCCTATTAATTCACAAGGTTGGATATTTTACACTTATTCAATACATATTAGTGTTGTGCTCCAATTTCAATCTCCTTTGATGTCGATTTTGCATGTTTGATTAGCAATTTTGTGAGTGTAATTGTTCTATCTCTTGTGTTCAATTTCCACATTGTATCAGAGCTTTTGTATATCAATTTATCTCCTTCCATATTGCTATTGCAGGTTCAACATCTTGACTGGGAGCATATTTTGCTGACTGAAGGGCACCGTTTTTGAGCTATGGACCTATCTCAGAAGATCATCTTGACTCCATTAAATTTATTTGAGAGGAAAGCTGAGATGGAGATATTGTTGAGAGAGAAAGGTCTCTACAGGGTTACTATGGAAACTAAGGCAGAGCCCAATGCAGCTGCAGAGAAAATCAAATGGCACAATAGGAGGGATGAGGCCTATGGTATTTTGTGTTTGAAGCATTTCAAGAGACCTCCTCTTCCATCTTCATGGATTGACATCACCTAATGAAGTGTGGGAGAAGCTTGTAGATATTTTTGGTAAGACATATGAGATGAGAGGACATCAAATCGAGAATGAGATGATCTCCTTGAGTACTAGTAGCTTCGAATCCTTGCAACTCTATTTTTTCGAGTTTAAAGCCCTTGTTTTGTAGCTAAAATAGTGGGATCGAAAAGAAGGAAGAAAAACTAGTTTTGGCCATACTCTCAAATCTTGGCCCTGACTATTCTATGTTTTTTAGACCTCCCATGCCACCAAGTTGACAGCTCGATCCTAGAAGATGCTTAAGCTTCCAGAGTTCATGGAATCCCTCACCAAGGAACAAGATAATTTGGTGAAGATGGGCACCATCAAACCTTCCAAAGACCAAGATTTGGTTGCTGGAGATTCAAGGTTGGATTCAAAAAGAAAGAAAAAAGCTAAAAATCCACATAAGAAAAAGTGAGACAAGAACATGTCTCAAGAGGAGCCCCAAGGCTCCAAGAAGAACTTCCAAAAGAAGAAGAACAAAGGAGAAATGAGCAAGTGCGCATACTACAGTAAGGGCTATCATCCTAAGAGCTCTTGTATGAAGAATCAAATTGACATGTTGACCCAACTCCTAGAGAAGAATAAAATATCCCTTCCTGATTGCTCAAAGAAGAGGGAAGGAGGATCAAATTTAGAGGACAGAGAGAGAGTACATGCCTTGGTTGCTGGCACATCAAGCTCACCTAGCTTCATCATAGACTCTGGAGCTTCTAGACATATGGTTTTTACAAAAGAGGCATTATCCTCTCTTGACATGTCAAAAGGTCCACCAATATTTTTGGGAGATGACTCTCTCACTGACAGTTTGGGGAAAGGAAGGATTGATCTTGACCATGGTAAGTTCAATAATGTGTTGTATGTTCCAGGTCTTGCCTCTAATATCTTGTCATTGTATCAGATGACTCACATTGGGTCTCCAAATAAGGTCATATTCTCCCATGATGATGTTGAAATCACTGATATTTCGAATGGTAAAGTCATAGCAAAAGGTGTTGTTGATCACACTTCGAAGGTATACATGTTTTCCCATTTTCTACCCTACTCAAACCCGTCTACTCTTATGATTCATGCTAATGAGGAAAGCAAGCTTTGGCATGAAATATTTGGCCATATTAACTACAAGTATCTTTCTTATTTGAGTGAAAAAGATATATTCATAGGGTTACCAAAGATCAAGTTTTCCAAGGGAGTCTATCAAGGATGTATCCTAGGAAAACACCCAGAGCACAAATTTGAGAGAGTTAGTCATGAGAGAACCTATGCACCTCTTGAGTCACATCCACAGTGACATTGCTGGTCCATTTCCTCATATGTCCATGAGTCAAGCAAAATATGCACTGACCTTCATAGATGACTTTTCCAGGTATTTTTGGGTTTACTTCCTAAAGCATAAGTCTTAAGTTTTTGACCTCTTCAAAGTTCTTAAAGCCTTGGTTGAAAACCAGTCTGGGAGGAAACTCAAGATCTTGAGAGCTGACAATGGTGGTGAGTATTTCAAGTCTGAGTTCATTCAGTATTGTAAATATGTAGGTATTCAGATGCAGCACTCGCTCCCTTACACACCACAGCAAAATGGTGTTGCTGAGAGAAAGAATAGGTCACTGAAGGAGATGGCAACCTGCATGATGGAGGCTAAGAATTTGCCACCAAAGTTTTGGGCTGAGGCTATAAACTGTGCGTCCTACATCTAGAATAGGGTTCCTCATAAGCATCTTGATTTTATGACTCATTTCAAAGCTTGGAGTGGGCACAAGCCAGATGTGACCCATTTCAGGATTTTTGGCTCAAAGGCTTGGGATAGAATTCCAACTGAAAAGAGAAAGGATTTCTAGCCCCAAATCCAAGAGTGCCTATTTTTTGGGTATTCTAAATATTCAAAAGGGTAAAATATGATAAACTTGAGAACTAACAAATCTTTCATTGAAATAAGTGTTCAGTTCCAAGAAGAGCCTTTAGTAGCAATTGAAGTTGGAGAGTCTTCTTCACCACCAGATCCATTGATTGTAAGTGGAGAGACTAATGAGTTTGCTGATTCTGATATTTATGATAGTGATGATTTCATTGTAGATCCTAACATTCCTACAAAACCAAAATGGGCAGAAAATACCATTCATGTAGTTGGGGAACTAGCTGGAAATCCTAGTGACACTAGGAGGACTAGATCTTAATTTGAGAGTGCCATTTGTATGAAAGATCCTTTATTTGATGAGAAGTGATATCTGATGGTTGAATTAGATCCATAGACATATGAATATGTATAACATGATATAATATGGAAAACATACATTAAAGAAGAATTCAGCTCGCTCCAGAAGAACAACACTTGGGAACTGGTTGATCTTCCCCCAGGGAGGAAGCTAGTTCAATGTAAGTGGGTTTTCAAGAATAATTTTTATACTGATGGTTCACCTTTGAAATATAAGGAAATATTGGTAGCCAAGGGATACTCACAAGTACATGGTATTTACTACAATGAAACCTTTGCACCAGTGACAAAGATGGACTCCATAATGCTAGCTCTAGACATTGTAGCTTCAAATTAGTAGTGGGAGGTACATCACATGGATGTGAAGTGTTCTTTCATAAATGGAGATCTCACTGAAGATATTTACATGAAACAACATAAAGGGTTTGTTTCTAATCCATCTATAGTGTGCAGGTTAAATAAATCATTGTATGGGCTCAAGCAAGCCCCCAGGGCTTGGTATGCCAAGATTGATGGCTTTCTGTTGTCATTGAGTTTTGTTCGATGCAAGTCTGATCCTAATTTCTATTTGAAGCTGATTCATGGTTATTTTATGATTATTTTCTTATATGTGGATGGCCTTCTGATTACAGGAAGTTCAAAGAAAGAGATTTCCTCCTTGAAGGATGCAATGAACCGTGCATTTTCTATGACAGATTTGGGATTGTTGAGCCAATTCTTGGGTCTCAAAATTGCTCAATACCAACATGGAATAAAAGTACATCAGTCCAAGTATGCCTTATATTTTCTAAACAATTTCAACATGAAATATTGCAATCCAAGCAAGACTCCCTTCCTTTCAGGAGTTAAGCTTGAAGAAGTAGGTTCTTCTCCTATGGTAAATAATACACTGTTTAGGTAGTTGATTGGGTGTTTGCCTTATCTTACACACACTCAACCTTATATATATTATGTAGTTAGTGTGGATTCAAGATACATGGATAAGCCTCATGAGATCCACTAGAGGGCAGCCAAAAGGATCCTAAACTTTGTTCAAGGAACAAGAACTCATGGGATCTTCTACAAAGCAAAATCTGATCTTGATTTGATTGGGTTTACTGACAGTGATTGGGAAGGTGACAACATAAATCAAAATTCAACATCAGGATATGTGTTCATTCTTGCAGAAGAACCAATCATCTATTCAAGCAAGAAGTAGAGTGCCATAGCACTCTCATCTACATAAGCACAATATAGAGGAGTTGTAAATGCATCAACTCAATGTTTGTGGTTGCAGGGAATACTTGAAGAATGTGGCTTCGAATCAGAGTTTTCAACTATTATCTACTATGATAATCAGAGAACCATTTGAATATGCAATGATCCAGTTTAGAGACATCAAACCAATCACATTGAGATCCACATGCACTACATCAGACAGCTTGTGCATGATGGTACCATTCATCTACTCTTCTGTGCATCTTCGAAACAAGTAGCAGACATCTTTACCAAAGTTTTTTGTGAGAAGACATTCAGCAATCTCAAATCATTGCTGGGGATTGATGATCATGCTATGAAGCATTATTGATGACAATATTTCCAAATTTTGTTTTCCTGTCCATGTTTAAGGAAGGATTTTCCCACTCGGTTTTTTCCTCTTTCCTTGGTTGTATGGACAAGCAGTATGTAAAGGGTGACTAAGCCTTGTTCCTAGGCCCTATATTTTACTTATATTTACTCATAAATTTAGGCTTAATGGGGGGTGTTAGAATAATCAACCCATAGTTACCTACCTTAGACATTAATTAAATAATTTTTGTCTTATTACCTAGTATCCTAGATTCCACTCTATGCTAGTTGCTGTCTACATGTCCTAGAAGTAAACACATGCCAAAACTGAGACATGGAGCACTTGGGAAACTTCCTAGAAACCCATTTTAGCATGTCTACTTTATTCTAGATCCTCCAAAGTGCATAACTACTTTTTTCTGAAAAGCTGTCTGTTTTATTGAGAATTAAGGAAAAAGGAAAAGCTAGACTGGGTGTAGTTGACTTGTTTTTTCCCACATCATTCTCTCTCCTTTTATCCTAATAAAAGAATGTATGAGTTGTATTTCCATCCCTCATTAGCTTTCCTACTTGACTTAGCCAATTTTTGAGCATCTTGGTGGATTTGGAAACTGCTTTATGCACCTATGGGGGATTTGACTAGATTTAGCTAGCCTACTTTTTGACCTTTTTGAATGGCATTCTTATGCATTCGAATCTCTCATGTAATTATATATTTCAGAATCCTATTATTTCACAAGGTTGGATATTGTACACTTATTCAATACAGATTAGTGTTATGCTCCAATTTCAGTCTCCTTTGATGTTAATTTTGCATGTTTAATTAGCAATTTTGTGAGTGTAATTGTTCTATCTCTTCGGTTCAATTTCCACAAAGAGAGGCCACATGGCATAGCATGAGCAGCCACACCAATTTGACTTGTATTTGGTTTATTGATGGATTTGTAACCTTAGAAGACTAATAATGTTTATAAAATATAGGATCAACCATGAGAAGAATCTTTTTCTCATTTGTGAAATTGTCATTTGTGAATTGTGAGAGCTAGTGGATGACTAGTTTTCTTGCTTAAGCCAATTTCGAGGGTAAAAGATTCCCATCCTAGTTGATGTTTGGAAATTCCACTAAGGTATTTAATGGATCTTTAATGGAGTCTAATTTTCAGGTGCAAGCTATAGGAATTTGATAGACATCTCAAAATCATCTTTTTCTTCCATTCATCTCAAATTTTCTCACCATATTTCAGCTCTATGGAGTGAGGCACACTTGGTGAGATATTCATCTCTTTGAGGGAGATTATCTTGCTCCAATATTTTGTATTATGATGTAAATTATCTTTTCTTTAATTTTATAAATATATCAGGTCAAAAATCCAATATATCTCATGTATTATTGTCCAATATTGAAGAAACAGTGCCATTTCCCCAATACCTTGTTGTAAACTCTTGCAATCTTGATGGAATCGAATATATGTGTGCACCATTGATTATTTATGAATGAATTAACTGTAATTAAAGTATTATATGTTTTTCATGGTTTGTAACTGATAATTTGTGGCCATTGGGACGAATTTCATAGCATTTGGGGCAAACTACATCTCATTTCCCCAAGGGTCCAAAACTACTTTTTTATATCTGATTGAAGGAAGTGATAAAATCCATGGGATTTCGATTGGTTCTGCATATGATTCTATTATAATGTATTATACACATCCCCTGCTTCAATTTTATAATTTTAGTGAGTTTATGTACATTTGGGAAGCCATTCCGGAAATTACTCGGGAGGGATTTGAGCCCCAAAATTTGTAGTAAATTCATCTATCTTATTCAGAATTTTATATAGACTTTAAGAACTGATTGGAGGATAATAATGCATCCCTAATAATAATAATTACTTTATTATATCATTCATACACCTTCTCTGAAAATTTGGGAGCAATTGGGCTAATTTGGAGGTCTAGACATCAAAACTAGTTAAGCTCAAAATTGGGGAAAAAGTGAACAATTGGTCATTTAATAAAATTCCAAAAAGGGGACATTACAGTGGTATCAGAGCATGATATTGGCATCTGATTTGGTATGATATTTATGAGTAAAATAATTTAGGGACCACCATTATATATTGAAACCCAAAAGTGCTTTTGCTGAAGAGGGAAATAAAAGTAGGAGAAGAAGGCAATTTTTTGGAAACTATGACTAGGGATGAAAAGAGAACCTCATATGATGGTAAGGAGATAATAAAAAGCATGGAACCTATACTTGAATAAATGACCAAGAATATTATGAAATGATTTGAATTTTTGGCTATCCAAATTTGGGAAAAATATATTGATTTCAAGAAGACCAAGGGGAAAAATGCATCAGCTTGCTTGAAGGAGCAAAAGGAGGAGACCCATGAACCACCTAGTTATGAAATAGGTGAAGTAAAAGAAGTAGTACATGAAGAGAATAGAAATTCACTCCCAAAATACTTTGAAAAATATGAGGAAACATCACATGATAAGGAATAAGAGTACCTTGAAACTATTGATTATCATTCTTAAACAAATTCTACTATGGACATGGACCAAAGAGCATCTACTGATGGATGCTTGAACTATGAAGGAGTACCTACTGATGGGTGCTCATAACTCTATGTTGGTGACATAGAGATAAGATTTCAAAATGTTTCTGCAAACCAAAATTCCATTAAACATGAAAATGAAGACCTCGTAGCATTGGAAGAAGAAACAAGATCAACTTCCCCATCACCACTTGATCTTCATGAAGTTGGTCCAAGAAAGAAGGAAGAAGATGAGGAGGTTCATTTGCAAGAGCCTCATTTTCTTGAAGGGTCCATAAATATGAATGAAAATAAGATCCAATATGCCCTTAGCATACTCCATGAAACTCAAACATTGGTATCAAATTCTTGTTGGAGAGCTACTTCCTTGGAGGAGCCATCCTTCCTTGAAGACACGGAGAACATCCAAAGAGCAATGTGCAACATCAAAGGTAATTTCATGTATTTTATTTTTTATAGAAAAAATTTCATTGAGATTAGTGAATGGTTACATGAATCCCACTTGAAGAATAATGAAGTTATTCATAAGCTCACAATTCAAAATGAGAAACTTCTTGAAAAGTTGCAAGACACTTGTTTTTCCTCCTATGTTTCAGATTGTCAAATGGTAGATTGTTTGTAGGATTCTCATGACATGGTGGATCATGAGGAATTTGGAAATTTGAATGTACTTGATGTGTTTTAAGATTAAACTGAAGTGATCCAAATACTTGATGTGGTGGAAGAGGAACTTGAATTGTATCTTGATGAAGGGTATGCAATTTTTAAAGAAGAGCATGATTCCTCTACATTGGAACCAATTTATGACAAAGGTTTCACACTCTTGAAGGAGCTGCATAATCCTATCCCTATGGATCCTTCACATTATGAAAATTTTTCACTTACTGATAATTTGGGTGAGTTGGTTATTTCTCCTACATCCTACACTTCTAAATTTTGCAGCAATCATCCTAATGACGTATGGGTGAAATGTTTCTTTTTTATGGTGCCACATGAAGAGCATGAACATTCTATTTCTCCTTTTGATGATGGAATTATTAGAGCACATTCTTATTTACATTTCTAGAATAATCCTTTTTTACATTATGATTATACACATCTACATGGGTGCACCTATGATTTTCACTTGAGTCACTTGGAGACTCTTGATTTTCCTTGCTCCTTTCCTAGTCTATTTGAAGTTGAAGGAACTTCATCCCACACTTGGGTGAAGAGATATATGATTGAAGAAAATTACTATTGGCAGAAACATCCTCTGGTGTTACATAATGATATACATATTCATGAGTGTATTGATGAGACTTCTTTGATCCACTTGAAGTCTTTATGTTTTCCTTGCTCCTTATTTTGTTCAGATTTTGGTGGAGGTTCTCCATTCACTTATTGGATGAAAGAACACATGGATGATTATATTGATGCACATTACATATCATTTGGAGAAAATTCTTATTCACATTTTCAGCAGCATTCCTTGTTACTTTCTGATGATGCACATCAACATGGATGCCCCTATGATATGGATTTGAGTCACTTGAAGACTCATGGTTTTTATTGCTCAACACTCCATTCATTTGATGTTGGAGGAGCTTCATCCAACACTAGGGTGAATAGATTTATGATAGGAGAACATTTTTGTTACCAGCAACATACATTTTTATATCTTTATGATTCACTCATTCATGGATATATGGGTAAGACTTCTTTGAGTCATTTGAAGTCTCCTTGTTTCTATTGCTCGCTATTTTGTTCAAATTTGAGTGGAGATTCTTCATTCACTTCTTGGATGAAAGAATACATGGATGAATATTTTGATGCATATCACTTACTTTTGGAGCAGCATTATAGGACATGGGATACTCAAATATGTCATTGGAGCAGATTTGATTGGTCACTTGAAGCATGTATGTACTTGGCAAATGGTAGTCTACTCAGTGGGAGGTATAAGCACTTTCATGATTTCTTGGTGAGGCACCTCCTTGATGTACATTATTATTATGTTGTTATATACTTTGATGATATATATTATGCACTCATGATTTTTGGAATAATGCATACAAGAAAATGGGATCCAGGAATCCTCTTTCCAAATGGTATGGGTTGGAGAGCACTCTAAATTGTTGGAGTGAAATGCAAGCAATGGGACCCTAGGATAGTTTTTAGTCCCATTGATTTAAAATTATTTGGGAAACAAGCAGTATGGGAGATGGATTCCCCATTTAATAAGGTGATGTTAATCAGAGTAGTGCAGTAGAAAGCATGGTGGTTCCTCTCTGAAATCTTCATGGAATCTCAAAGACTCAAGGTGGGCAGTGTTACCACCTAAGTTGTACTTAGTGGTTTTTTATCAAGTGAGCCTGGTGAACCAGAAAAAGATGATTTGTTCAGACTTAAGAAGACCTTCCAAATTGCTTCCGGGAAGTGCTTGTTGTACTATATCACATGTTCGTACCCCGTGGGGGAGTTGCAATAAAATGTTCTAGCATGATAGTGTCTGTAAAAGACTCATTCTCTTATACTTTATTTGTCAATCTGATCAGCCCAGGGTGTTTTTTCCCTTGGTTATTATTGTTTGTTGAATAAATGACTGATAATTTCTGATTTTTTCACTCAATACCTCCAAAGTTGGGCTGGTCGGCTTGGCATTTAGGCCTGTTGAGGTTATTAGAGTCTATGTGTCAATGTATAAACATGCTAGGCATCATGGTCGAGTCATATGAACATGTCTAAGTCCCCCTAGATTTTTTTTTTAATTTTAATTTTTCCACAAAACTTACACTTTTTTTTAATAGTCTAATTGGAAAAATTGGTTTTGTAATAAAATTGGGCTCGGAAATCAATTTCAGTCATGGGGGTGCTCATTTTAAAGCTTAGAGCACCATGTAAACCCATAGACCCACTTTTTCTAAGTTTTGAGTGATTTTTCCATCACTCAGGTAAAAAATCCCTAAAAATCAAATATTGATTATTTAATTGATGAATTAATTAAATAATGGAGAAAACCCCAAATCCTAAATCATTGGGATTTGCTCTGATTTGACTGAAATCAGTCTCATTGGCTTGGGGTTGACTGGATCTGACAATTCCTTGACTGAAGGAGGTGATATGGGCTGATATGGGAGTGCACCACAACATGCAATCTTGGGAATTGCACCCTCTCTCTCTCCTACACACATGTGGGCCCATCTGATTTAGTTTTGGTGGATGCTTCAGTCAGTAGGTTGAGGTGTCAGACTGATCAACTCTCCAATTGATAGTTGCACGTAGTGAGACTCATATCAGGCTCAGTTAGACACAAATCATGCCCATATTCACTCCACATGTAGTTGTAGTCTCTCTCTCCTTGGGCTTTGCGACCCTTGGGCTAGATCTCCTATTTTTGCTATAAATAAAGCACACATTACCTCTTCCAAGCTAGTTAGAACTGGGATTGAGGTGCTAGTGCTATTGTAACGTTGTTATTGTTCATTTGAAATAAAGAGAAGCTTTGGAGGAAAGACAGTGTCATGTTATTGTGTGTGTGGATGAGCATTGCCATGTTTTACTGAGGTAACCTGTATCTATGTTCATAATTTGTTGATTGTTTGTGGATTCATTGCAAAATATTGATAATAAGTTTATGTTTATTATGATCTTGATAGGAAAGGAATTTGTTAATAATTTTATTGGAAATCTCTTTCCTTTTGATGCATTTTTAGAGATCTAGATTCAACATGTTTTATAAGTTTATATGCATGCTATTCTGAAATATCTGTTTATGTATTAACCGGATCTCACAAGCATTTTGGCAAGTCTTTGGATTCAGTTGCAGGTTCCTAGATTGGAGAGGGTGTTGATCTAGCTTGCTTCCTCACTTTCTCCAAAACTTTCTCAAATTCATAGTCCCTCGACATTCCACTGGAAAGCTCCATGGTTGATCTTCAAGGATTCTAGCACTCTTTCTCTCTCTTACTCCTGATAAAAATCCAAATATTATCGGGTTACTTTTGGTTACAAGATTTGTTATCATTTAGATCTGTCATATTAAAGTAAAAATTACAAATTTATATTATTTCAAATCTCATAATATAGATCTCATTTCTAAAAGGTATCATTAAGCATTCTAGATCTAGTTCAGGGAAATCCTCCATTTTGCATGGAAATTTAAAGAAAATCCATAGGTTGCATGCGTTCGATTTCTATTTATGTTTTAAAAATATTAAATCCAGCAATTAGTGCATATCTCATTGGCTTCCCAAATAGAAAGCCAAGATACCAAGGAAATCTTGCTTTTCATGGATCATTTTTCACCGTTTTAGCTAGTTTTAACTCAGTTTTGTTTGGTCTAAAGTAGGCTGACCCAAAGGTACTTTCAAAGTGATTTTGGGAATATTTCATTATAACATGCTCGTTGTATTTTAGAAGTTCATTGTAACATGATCTCTATATTTTATCAGGCATAATAGAAAGAAGAGAAGTTGTTGTTCGAAAGTGGCTTTGGGATAGTTCAAATCCCCCCAGGGGGCTCCCCTTTGACTGTAAATTTTAAATTTTGGGAAAATTGTAAGATATTGGTTTCATCCTATATAAGAAATAAGAGAATTCAGATCATTTTACTGATATTGTAACATCATATAATAAAAAATTTCTCTGAATAGGCTCTTTCAATCCCATTCCCCATCCCCCTTGGGGGGATTCGTGCCTTTTCTATTATTTTTCGCATTGTCTTATTTATGTTCACTTTAGATTAGTTTAATTCATGCAAAACAAAATGATTTTATTAAATTATCATATATTCCACATTTCAGTATCAAAGTAACTTGAATACTTACCCCACGACTTCCCAATTGACCCGCAAGGGGAAATAGATGTGTTGTAGGAATAATTAGAAAACTTGTGATCTGTTTCCACTTGATGCTTATCATTAATTTCTATAATTAATTTTTCTAAAATAAATCCCCTCCTTGATTCCCCAATTGAGGTCCACTTGGACCAAAAGAGGTTCCTGGAGGGTTTTTCTTTCTAAGAAAACACATCCTTTAAAACTCACTAAAATTGACAAGACTCCGGTGTGTATGCTATGTACTTGCCTTTGGTTTGTTCGATCAGTCAAGATGCATCAAAATAAACATGAGTGACTAGTTTAATTAGTCTTCACCTTCCCAATCAACCACCATCAGGCAAAAATCCAATGCCTCGATCAAACCGTAAGCGGTGGAAAAATACCCAAAGGAAGTGGGAACTCTTGAAAAGTGACCTCGAGCCATCAATCTCTATTACACCTTCAGGTGCATTATGAACAATAGTCTTAGAGACTCCATTCATCCCACATATTCCTTGTGGGTAGCCGTGAAGGTTTAGTTTTGGACATACTCCAAGTACTCTCGAGTATATTTGGAGTCCCCCCCTCGCCTAATTTAATTTATTCATACTTCACATTAACTTAAAACGTACCAAGAGCCAATCACAAAACATTCACTCCAAGCACATGCAAGTACATTGATTATTTTATGACTCCATTCTAAGGCAATGGCTATTTTCTTTCTATATATATATTGTGTCTCATGATTGTGCTTTCATGCGCTCATTTTTTATCTTGTCATCTATGGTTGTTTATGGTTAAATTTCAAACTCCTAAGTAACTCATTTAGTTTAACATCACCATACTAAATATTTTTTCCTTAGTAACTTAATAGGGTCTACCTCCCTTGGCTTTGTTAGGAGTTGAGCCGAAACGAAGGAGTCAAGAACAAGGTGACAGCCTTGACTCGAGACTTGCCCCCAAGGACACATCGAGTGGCTTGAAGATTTCTGCCACGTTCCCCCCAGGTGTATGAAAGGAGGCAACACTTTTTGGCGTCGTTCCAGGGGATAAATATTTGTATTCCCATGTACGACTTAGCTTAAATTTTTCTATACAACTAAAAAGATAAAAAAAAAAATTGATTGATCTTGTCTTTAAAAAACATAAAAATTAAAACTTGATCCATCTGGTGACTCCACTGTCTAAGATCCCTCCAAGAATTTCTACCCGAAGAAATCGCCATCAATTATTAAATCCTCTCCCTGATCCTGAAAGGTTTATTAGGGAAATATTGAATAAGAATACTTCTCATAGAGACCTTGAAAATTTAGGAGACCAATCCCTCCCAGATATCCATCACATATTTGTAGAGAGTCATGTTCACCAATCTCAAGAAATGATGGAATTATTCAAACCCCTTGACTTTTCTTAGATAGTAGGTGCTCCCCATGTCATTCCAAAATATGCTATCAAGAACCTCCCCATATTCCAGGGCAATAATGCCATCACTACCAAGTCTCACCTTCGAAAGTTTGAAAAGCACATGGTTAGTTATTGCAATGATGCTACCCATGACCATGACGATGTCAAAATGAAGCTTTTTGTTTTATCCTTAGAAGATGATGCTGAAGAATGGTACCTTGACCTAGATAATGATTCATATAAAACTCTTAGTGAATTCCAAAATGGTTTCAGGAAGAAATGGGGAGAAAATAAGGAACCAAGACATCTGCTTGCTTCCCTTTATAACATAAAGAATATGGAGAATGAAACCATGGATGAATTTAACACTAAATTTAGGCGTGTGGTTGTGGACCTTCCTAGATACATCAAGCCAAAATATTCCTCCATTCTTATATCCTACATCGAAGCTTTTACCGGTGATTTAAGGTACTAGTTGAGAGACAAAGAGCCAGCCGATCTAAAAACTACACAGGAATTGGCTAAGAAAATAGAAAAGAACATGCAGTCTTCAGGCAAGTCCAACATTCCAGGTTACACTATGGGAAATATTTCCTACAACAAAGAGAAGGGTAAAGCCATTGAATCAAAATAAAAGGGAAATTCTAAAGATCCCATGGAAAAGGTGATGGACATGATAAAAAACTTGGTTACTAGTCAAAACCAACTAATGGCCAATCATTCTGCACAATTGAATCATATGAAAAATAGAATAATCACAATGGAAAGGAATAATGGACCTAGGAACTTTCATCCCAAGCAAAATCACATGTATCAAAAGAAATTTCCTCGATAAGAGCCTAGGATTCCAAACCAGTTAGACTCAGCTAACATGGAAGAAGAAGTAATTCCATGGGTTAGACCTTGTGAACAATTCCACCAAGAAAGCACTTGTTATGTTGCAAATCAAGTGATTGAACATGGAATTCCCGAGATCAGTAGTCAGGAAACAACTTCAAGTGAGCCTAATCATGTATACATGGTAGGCCAGGCCTACCCTTTGTCACCAGCTAAATAGTACAAACCTAAGGATGAAACCATTGCATAATATTATAGTGAAACTTATGATGAAAAAAGTAATTTACATGATAAGACTCCTACGTGTTCTCCATATAATGATGATAGTCTGGAAGGTTTACTACCTTGTGACCTTTTTTCTGAAGAAGATGAGTATGAAAATGAGGACAAGTATAACTTGGATCATGATACAAGTGACGAAGACTCCCTTATCTCCGACAAAGATGTTGATGAGGAGTCCTGGACATTCATGGAAAATCGAGTCTATGAGATGAATAAAGAGGAAAATAATGAACCAGAAAATTTTGATGGTTTTGTTGATTCTCCTATCTATGGCATATCTAAAGGAGAGAGCATGGACCTTGTGGCTTTTGGAAACTTTGATATGGAAAAGGAGCATGCATTTTATCCATATGATCAGTCTGAGCCATATATCAGTATCACTAATGAAGACAAAGAGAACTTGATATCGGAACTTGATATCATCAATGGGGAATCCATCACATCTGATATAGATGGTGGTGATGACTATTGGGATTTTTGTGAATATCTTATTAAGCATCCTATCTATGCTATATCCAGCAAGGGGAGTGTATATTTTAAAATTTGTGGAAGTCCAATCTACTATACTTCTATAGAGGAAAGCATGGATCTGGAGACCTGGGAAAATCCTAGTATAGAAGAGCAGCATTCAAAACTCTTATATGGTCATTTAGAGTCATATTATGCAGAGCCACACAAAGGTATCAATAATGAAGACATTGAGAAGTAGTGTTGTGAAAAGACAGATATGATGCAGTCAGTAGAATATCAGTCTCAACTATCATCTTCACATATAGAGTTTCCTTATGATTTGGAACCGCTTGGGGCTTATACAATGAGTTATCATCCATAAGCCTTGATGATCAGTATGATGGTGTAGTCAATCTGCCTCATCATTCCAATGTGTATATCAACCCTATCCAGTCATGGATAGAAGTAGCCTATGCAAGCACCTACCAATTTGGGAAGAAGTTTGACAACATTATTCGTGCCTATGATTTCCCATCCATCCCGTCCATTCTGGATCATCACGCAGGTTTGCATTTTCTGAATAAAGTATCCTTACTTTGGCTGGTAACCAAAGACAAGGCAAAAAAAAAATTATGTTAATAAAATGCTTAGGTGGTTACATTGGATTTTTTATTACACCTAACCTTTTTATATCATGCTTAGAGTAGGAAAATAAGCTCCTTAAAAAAGAGAATTTAATTTCCACATTTATGTTTTGTACTTAGCTATAATAAAACTTTTATTTCATCAGTTAGTTACATTTATTTTGTTTAAATAAATCAGCTTAATGGTTCATTTGGATTTTATATAAAACTTGTGCTGCTAAGGTTTTCTTGTCAAGTTGAGATGTTTTCACAGGGTATATAAAACCAGAGATTCTGGTGTTCTCATATCCTCTCCTTGCCCTATGACCAGATCGAGCACACGTCCCATAGTTGGAGCCAGATGTTATCACCTAAGTTGTACTTAGTGGTTTTTTATCAAGTGATCCTGGTGAACCAGACAAAGATGATTTGTTTGGACTTCAGAAGACCTTCTGAATTGCTGCTAGGAAGTGCTTGTTGTACTACATCACATGTTCATAACCCGTGGGGGAGTTGTAATAAAATGTTCTAGCATGATAGTCTCTGTAAAAGACTCAGTCTCTTAGACTTTATTCCTCAATCCGATCAGCCTAGGGTGTTTTTCCCTTGGTTATTATTGGTTGTTGAATAAATGACTGATCATTTCTGAGTTTTTCACTCAATGCCTCCAAAGTTGGGGTGGTCGACTTGGAATTTAGGCCTATTGAGGTTAATAGAATCTATGTGTCAATGTATAAACATGATAGAAATCATGGTCGAGTCATATGAACATGTCTAAGTCCCCCTAGGTTTTATTTGTCTTTTAAGTTTTTTTAATTTTAATTTTTCCACAAAACTTAGGCTTTTTCTTAATAGTCTAATTGGAAAATTTGGTTTTGTAATAAAAGTGAGCTCAAAAATCAGTTTCAATCATGGGGGTGCTCATTTTCAATCTTAGAGCACGATGTAAACCCATAGACCCACTTTTCTAAGTTTTGAGTGATTTTTCCATCACTCAGGTAAAAAATTCCTAAAAATCAAATATTGATTATTTAATTGATGAATTAATTAAATAATGGAGAAAACCCCAAATCCTAAATCATTGGTATTTTCTTCGATTTGACTGAAATCAATCTCATCAGCTTGGGATTGACTGGATATGACATTTCCTTGACTGAAGGAGGTGATCTGGGTTAATCTAGGAGTCCACCACAACATGCAATCTTGGGAATTGCACCCTCTCTCTCTCCTCCACACATGTGGGCCCATCTGATTAAGTTTTGGTGGATGCTTCAATGAGTAGGTTAAGCTGTCAGATAGATTAGATCTCCGATTGATAGTTGCACTTAGTGAAACTTAGATCAGGCTCAGTTAGACACATATTAGGCCCAAATTCACTCCACATGCAGCTGCAGTCTCTCTCTCCTTGGGATTTGCGCCCCCTAAAATAGATCTCTTGTTTTTGCTATAAATAAAGCACACGTTACCTCTTCCAAGCTAGTTAGAACTGGGATTGAGGTTTTGTTTCTATTGTACTATTATTATTGTTCATTTTAAATGAAGAGAAGCTTTGGATTCAAGACGGTGTCATGTTATTGTGTGTGTGGATGAGCATTGCCATGTTTTACTGAGATAACATGTATCTATGTTCATAATTTGCTGATTGTTTGTGGATTCATTGCAAAAGATTGATAATAAGTTTATTATGATATTGATAGGAAAGGAGTTTGTTAATAAGTTTATTGGCCATCTGTTTCCTTTTGATGCATGTTTAGAGATCTAGATTCAACATGTTTTATAAGTTTATATGCATGCTATTCTGAAATCTTTGTTTATGTATTAATTGGATCTCACAAGCATTTTGGCAAGTCTTTGGATTCAGTTGTAGGTTCCCAACTTGGAGAGGGTTCTGATCTATCTTTCTTCCTCATTTTCTCCAAAACTTTCTCAAAGGCATAGTCCCTTGACATTCCACCAGAAAGCTCCACAGTTGATCTTCAAGGCTTCCAGCACTCATTCTCTCTCTTCCTCCTTATAAAAATCCAAATCTTACCTGGTTACTTTGGTTACAAGATTTGTTATCATTTATATCTGTCATAATAAAGTAAAAATTACATAGATATATTATTTCAAAGCTCATAATCTAGATCTCATTTGTATAAGGTCTCATTAAGCATTCTAGATCTAGTTTAGGGAAATCGTCCGTTTTGCATGGAAATTTAAAGAAAATCCATAGGTTTCATGTGTTAGATTTCTGTTTCTGTTTTAAAAATATTAAATCTAGCAATTATTGCATATCTCATTGGCTTCCCAAACAGCAATCCAATATCCCAAGGTTCCTTTTTCACCGTTTTAGCTAGTTTTAACTCAGCTTTGTTTGGTCTAAAGTAGGCTGACCCAAAGGTACTTTCAAAGTGATTTTGGGAATATTTGATTCTAACATGCTCGCTGTATTTTAGAAGGCATAACAGAAAGAATGGAAGCTGTTGTTTGAAAGTGGCCTTGGGATCGTTCAAATCCCCCCAGGAGCTCCCCTTTGACTACGAATTTTAAATTTTGGGAAAGTTGTAAGATCTTGGTTTCATCCTATATAAGAACCAAGAGGATTCAGATCTTTTTACTAATATTGTAATAGGAGGTAATAAATTTTTTCTTTGAATAGGCTCTTTTGAGCCCATTCCCCATCCCCCTTGGGGGGATTCACGTTTTTTTTGTTATTTTTCGCATTGTCTTATTTCTGTTTGCTTTAGATTAATTTCATTCATGAAAAATAACATGCTCATATATTCCACATTTCAGTATCAAATTAACTTGAATATTTACCCCACGACTTCCCAATTGACCCGCAAGGGGAAAGAGATGCGTGGTAGGAATAATTAGAAAACTTGTGATATGTTTCTGCTTGCTGATTATCATTAATTTATATAAGTAATTTTTCTAAAATTAAACCCCTCCTTGATTTCCCAATTTAGGTCCACTTGGAACGAAAGAGGTTCCTGGAGGGTTTTTCTTTCTAAGAAAACACATCCTTTAAAACTCACTAAGATTGACAAGACTCCGGTGTGTATGGTCTGTACCTGGCTACGGTTGATTCGATCAGTCAAGCTGCATCAAAATCAAAGTGAGTGACTAGTTTAATTAGTATTCACCTTCCCCAATCAACCACCATCAGGTGAAAATCCAACGCCTCGATCAAACCGTAAGCGGTGGAAAAATGCACAAAGGAAGCGGGAACTCATAAAAAGTGACCTCCAGGCATTGATCTCTATTACACCTTTGGGTGCATTATGAACAACAGTCTCAGAGACTCCATTCATCCCACATATTCCTTGTAGGTATTTGTGAAGGTTTAGTTTTGGACATACTCAAAGTACTCTCGGGTATATCTGGAGTCCCCCCCTTGCCTAATTTAATTTATTCATACTTCACATTAACTTAAAACATACCAAGAGGCAATCACAAAACATTCACTCCAAGCATATGCAAGTACATTGATTATTTTATGACTCCATTCTAAGGCACTGACTATTTTATTTCTGCATATATATTGTGTCTCAGCATTATGCTTTCGTGTGCTCATTTTTTATCTTGTCATCTATGGTTGTTTATGGTTAAAGTTCAAACTCCTAAGTAACTCATTCATTTTAACATCAACAGACTAAATAATTTTTTCTTAGTAACTTAATAGGGTCTACCCCCCTTGGCTTCAGTAGGAGTTGAGCCTAAATGGAGGATTCAAGAACAAGGTGACATCCTTGACTCGAGACTTGCCCCCAAGGAAACACCGAGTGGCTTTAATATTTCTACCACGTTCCCCCCAGGTGTGTGAAAGGTGGCAACATGCAGCTCAGTGGCAACTGTAGAGAATCATACAGAAAGCAGGTTCTTAAATAACCATGTTTGAAACTGCTTGAGGACAAACAATATTGGGAAGGGTGGATTTTTAATGTCCCAAATTTTTCATTTGGTCAAAATGGACAAATCAAATTTTCCATATTCATGAAAGTTGTCAAAGGGATGCTAAAAGTCAAATAATTGCCAAGGAGGAAAATCACTACTTTCCTAGGTTGGGGGTGGAAGCTTTGAGATTTGGAATAAGGGGGACAATAAATGATGTTTAGAACATTAGAAGAGGATAAATATTTAATGATGTATCTTATTAAGTAAATACAAGATAAAATTGAAATGGCTATGGAGAATGGAGACACATGGAGACTATGGGGCCCACTCAAGCTAGAATTCCTATGTTAAATGGCATCCTCCTCTTGTAATTTCGAATATATGGGAAGCCTAATGTTTTGGGATGGATTATAAGGTTAATATACTTGTCCATATACTTCATAGGTCTAATTTGGGATGAATTTTAACTTACATGGGAGAGGAAGAGCCAAATGAGAGTTTCATGGACACTTGGCTAGATTCCCCTTACATTTATGACATCTATGACAGCAATGATGGAGATTCTATGAAATTTATGACGCAAGTCAGATATAAATTCTGAAATACTTACATAATAATATTTCAGGACTGAATAGATCATATTAAAGGTCTAATTTGGGAGTTGGAGAAGGCCAAGAGGCTCCTACTCAAATTTGCGAGAAGAGGGAAGGTGAAGAGAGAAGCCGCATGGCATAGCATGAGAAGCCACACCAATTAGACTTGGATTTGGTTTATGGATGGATTTGGAACCTTATAAGACTAATAATGTTTATAAAATATAGGGTTCACCCAAGAGAAGAAGCTTTTGCTCATTTGTGAATTGTGAGAGCTAGTGGATGACTAGTTTTCTTGCTTAAGCCAATTTCGAGGGTGAAAAATTCCCATCCTAGTTGGTGTTTGGAAAGGAAACTCAGGTCTTTCATGGAGATTTAATAGAGTAATATTTTCATGTTAAATCTACATTATTTTAATTGACATCTCAATATCATCTTGTTCTTCCATTCATCTCAAGTTTTCTCACCATATTTCAGCTCTATGGAGTGAGGCACACTTGGTGAGCTATTCATCTCTTTGAGGGTGATTATCTTGCTCCAGTATTTTTTATTCTGATTTAAATTATATTTTATTTAATTTCATAAATATATCAGGTCAAAAATCAAATATATATCATGTATTATTGTCCAATATTGAAGAAACAATGCCATTTCCCCAATACCTTGTTGTAAACTCTTGCAATCTTGATGGAATCGAATATACGTGTGAACCATTGATGATTTATGAATTAAATAATATTATGGGTTTCATGGTATTTAACTAATAATTTGTGGCCGTTATGTTTAATCTCATAGCATTTGGGGCAAACTACATCTCATTTCCCCAAGGGTCTAAAACTAGTTTTTTATATCTGATTGAAGGAAGTGATAACAGCCATGGGAGTTCAATTGATTCTGACTATGAGTCTCTGATAATTTATTATACACATTTCCTAATTCAATTTTATAATTTGAGTGAGTCTATGTACATTTGGGAAGCCATTCCGGCAATTACCCGAGGGATTTGAGCCTCAAAATTGCTAGTAAATTCATCTATCTTATTCAGAATTTGATATAGACTTGTAGAACTGATTGGAGGAGAATAATACATTCCTAAAAATAATAATTAAGTTATTATATAATTTATACACCTTCTCTAAAAATTTGGGAGTAATTGGGCCAATTTGGAGGTCTAGACATCAAAATTAGTTAAGCTCAAAATTGGGGAAAAGTGAAAAATTGGTCTTTTAATAAAATTGCAAAACGAGGAAATTACATCAACTAGGTACAACAAAATAAATGCATCAGCAAAGAGTTTTGAATTGACACACAACTAGGCAGTATTATATGTATCATATCATCCTCGATTTAGGGTCTAATTTAAATTTTCTGCCAAATAAATCCAACCGGTAAGAGAGCATGTCCATCGATGAAAAGCAAGGAAAGAAAAGCCACAACAAATCTAGATGCACATGCCAATTGTTATTTAAATAACCCATAGTTACATGGAAACCATCAGTAACTATCTCTCCACGTGCTTCTCCTGTCATGCTACAAAACCAGGTGAAAACCCCCACTGTGCGGTGCTTCTCCAGTCAGACTGCAAAACGAGGTGAAAACCCCTACTACACAGTGCTCACACAGTTCTTATCTAGTAGGATCCAAAACCAGGTGAAAACCCCATGCTCCCCAGCGCTCTTCTCACTTCTTTGTAATAAAATAAACCCCTATATATTGGGGTATTTATATATTAAATAAAATAAACCCCTAGACCCATGATATGACCACCAATATATTGTTTTGGTTTTTTATAATAATTAATAAACCCCCAATATGAACGAACATGATATAGTATTGGTCTGTCAACAACGCCGTCGTGATATATTACTATGGACAACAGGTGGTGCTTAACTACTTTTTAGGTGCACTGGTTTGGAAATTCAAGTGTTTTTAGAAAAACAATATTATTTGATATTTATAAATAAGATTTTCATTTTTTTTTAATGTTTTATATAATATATTGATGTATTTTATATGTTAATAAGATACATTAGTGCAGAGAGGAGAATCAACAAAAACAACAACAAATAGTCGACCCATATGATTCTTTATGGGCATGTGATGTGAGAGAGAGGGATATGGAATAATACCCTCACCCCATTACTTCATAGACTTGAGTCGCCTTGAGGGAAGTAGGCCTCCCCAAGTTCGATGAGGAGGCTACATCCCTTAAAGGGAACTTGGAATTTTTAGTGCAAGTGACCCATCAGTGGGATCACCCGAGACAAGCCTTCTGCATTGGTATTGATTAGTGTTTCCATACCAATGAGGAGGATTTATATTTTATCACAGTTCTATATCGGATAGGGGAGGATTTCCCTCACTTCACTAATGTCCAAACCAATGTAGGAATTATAAAGAGTTGGTTTGTCTACACTTTGATATATATTAGTGATGGCATCATTGATCCAATGGATTTTCAAGTTTACAGTGGACAACTACACATCTCTTCTTTCAGTAGAGAGGAGGTTAGGTGACTCTCATTGTTGGTGACGATCATTGCGCACTAAACTACTAATTGGAAGCACATTAGTTTCCTTATATTATATCATGTTGATTATTTAGTGCATAGGTAGATATGCATTCAGTGGTCTACCAGTTTTTATGGTAGTTCTATTTTTCTCTTAATAGATGTCGTGCACAATTTGAGGGAGGGGCCAACTTCCCTTTTTCTTTAGAGTTGTTTTGTTTATTTTTGATAGGTTTCAAGTCATGAGGCCTTAATTTTACCATCTCCCTCCTAATATGATGACTTATTCACAGAATAATATGTGGGACTATATGCCACCCAAGAGGGGTCAGTCGATGTTCCCTTTGAGGATCACATCCGAGACAGTTGACCTACTAGCTAGTGAGGATGAGCATAGTTTATACATAGTAGTGTATCCTTATGTAGGTTTGGATTGGTGAGTATGTCAAACATATTATTCACTATAATATCCCTGATCTAAATCATATTTAAAATACTAATTGTTACTGCTATGATAAACAAAATTAGAGAACTAGTTGACAGGTGGGAAAAATTACTCTAGTAAAAATTGGGAATTGTACTGGGGTTGCAGGTGATTAGTGGGAGAAATAAAAGGACATTATTGGATATTTAAATTTCATATCCCTAAGCACCTATATGTTGGTCCCTTTTATTTTTTGAACATCATCCAGGATGAATTCTACTACCATGCTTCTGGGTGTCCCAACCGAAGCGAAATAAGATTTAAACAGTCAATTCCAAGAAACCAAGAATCATGAATTATTAGGTTAGTTATAAATATATTTTTAGGAAAAAAATATCCATTTAATTAGTTTTATAACATATCTAGAAAATTTTGGAAGAGTTTGGGTGTGTTTGGGGAAAACTAGCAAAATTGACCTAGAAATTGCCTGCACAAAGAAGGCTTTCAAAGCACTATTCAGAATCAATAAAATCAGGTTATGTGAGTTGTATTAGGTTTTTGGGTGAATTTATGACTTAATTAAACTTAAAAAATCAAATTTGAGTACACATAACTATCATGGCATTGGAAACAGTCAAACTAGTAAAAAATAACTAGCTAAAGAGCATAGGTAAGAAAATAAGGTGAAATTCGAATCTGTACTTTATCATATTATAAAATAAATATTATCATAGATTTATTAGAATATAATAATAAGTATAAAAATAAAATAAAATTATTATGGACATAGTATCACTATTAGTGGATAAAACTTACAAAAATGCTCATGAAATGAGCATTGGAATGCCTCTCTTACAGAAATTTTGGCATTATGACCCCATAGATAAGAAATATTGTTGTATAATAGTGATTAGAAATATGAGAGTAATATAAGAAGCTCATAAATATATTTTAGGAGCTTATATCCCTCAATAGTGCCCAAAACTGAATATTTAAGGCTTGAACCCAATACCTGACACCAATCTCGCAATACTGAGAGCATAAGTGAATTCTCCTTCACTCAAGCTCAACTCCCAAGGATTAATGGATGATATCTAATATTAATATTGGTCTTAAATAGATTCTCCTTGACTCTATTTGGCTGCACTGAAGAATAGAATAGAGAAGAAAAGAGGCTAGGAAGGCTTGGGACACATCACCTAAGGTAGCTGAGGCACATCACTCATAAAAGAAGTTATGCTTCACTCAACATCAAAATATTAATGATAAAAAGTTGTTCAAATGAGTTAGAAGAATTATTTTATATACTAAGTTACTTGTTGAACAAGTCATCCAACCTTGTGTGCAAGTTACCCACTTTCAAACCCTAATCATAAGCCATGAATGCACCTTCCTTGAGGAAATTAGCAAGTTAAGCTTTTAGATGATGTTTCCTTTCTTGCATCATTCAACCAAAGTGGAAATTGTGCCCTACTTTAGAAAATTTTTCCTTATTTATGACTGATGATGTTTCCTTATCCCTCCTTGACCAAAAGTTTCATGTTTATGACTGACTTCTTTTCTTGCACTTTCCTTCTCTTAAAACTGCCTTGCTTTTCTCCGCTTTTGACAATTGCCATTTTTTTATGATAGATTGAGTTTTCCTGCTTTTGTATTGTTGTCATTTTTCATCCTAGGAAATTTGGATTTCCTAATGCGCCCTCCTATCTTGACAGCTCATTTCCACTCTAATTATTTTTCATAATAATTAATTACATAAAAATAAAAAATTATGAACTTAATATAATGCATGCCTCCATAGTATTAATTAATCCAAAATTCCCTTGGAAAAATTCATTTAATTCATTTTTAAACCTCTAGACATTAACAAGGTCAACACTTTTAATGTCCTTCAAGGAAGGGACATGACAGTCCTCCACTCCCAAGTCTGCTTGTCCTCAAGCAGAAGCAATCCAGGGTGCTACAAAATTTGTTCAACCTCCTAAGTGGCATATTCACTAGGAAACCCTTTCAACTGCACCAGATATTTCTTAATGTTCATGTTCCTCTTCCACATTTCTCTGGTATGCAAAACCTTTTTTGGAATTAGGACCAAATGGCCTTCATAATCAAGAGGTGGAAGTTCGTTTGATACAATGATCTATTAGCCTAATTTTTTATTTAGGAAATACACATGAAATACATTGTGGATTTTTCTCTCAGGTGGCATCTCCAATTCATAGGCCACTTCACCAATATTCCTCAAAATTTTGTAAGTCCCATAGAAACGAGGTTGGAGTTTCTCAGCTCCCTTTGTCTTGAAATAGGACTACATGTAAGGTTGTAACCTCAAGTAAACTAAGTATCCTTCTTGGAAGAGTCTCTCAACCCTGTGCTTATCAGCATTCATTTTCTGTTGGTTTTGTGCAACCTGCAAATTTTATTTGAGTACCCTTAGTATGTATTGATTCTCCTGAAGAAAATATTTGGATTTTTGGGATCTACATTCCTGAAACATCATATCTGAAAAGGATAAAGAATCATAGCCATACAAATACATAAATGGATTCATCCTAATGGATAGGTGAAAAGTGATGTTATAGCAGAATTCTCCCAGGTGGAGCTATGTGGCCCAAGCTTTTTGTTGTCCTGTGACATAGTTGCAGAGGTAGCCTTCAAGCCATTGATTCACTCTCTTATTTTTACCATCATTCTAAGGATTATATCTTGTGCTCAAATTCATATTTGTTCCCACTATTTCAAATAGAGATTTCCAAAAAGCACTGGTGAACTTGTTCTCCCAGTCACTGATTATGGTCTTGAGTAAACCATGCAGTCTATAAAAATATTTGAAAAATACTACAGCAACTTCACTGGCTTATATAGTGGATGTGACTGCAAGGAAATGTGCAAACTTGGTCAACATATCAACCAACACATATATGTTATCTTTTCCTTGGAATTTCGACGGTCTGGTGATGAAATCCATGGAGACACTTTCCCATTTCTATTCTGGAATAAGGAGGGGGTGGAGGATTCTAGCAGGGTGTGTTTTGTACACTTTTTTATGTTGGAATGAATTAAACTCCCTCACATTCCTTATAACATCTTCTTTGAGTCCCTTCCAGGTGAACCTCTATCTTACCTTCTGGAAATTCTTCAAAAAACCAGGCTGGCCATCCACTGGTGCATTATGCGCATCTTCTAGGATCCTATTCTTCAATTCTGATCTGGGTATTAAGAAAATTGTATCCTTGTAATAGATGAGGTCATTGTGTACCTTGTATTCCTCATTATGTATTACTCCATCCAAAATCGCACATGAAAATTGATTTTTCTTCAGTATTCAATTACTAACTGTACCTTCCATTTAGTTAGCATTTGCAATAAGGATAGTGTGGGTTTGCATAAAAGTTCATTATCCACCACATTCAAATTTCACTTCTTGTATTCAATTTCAAATTCATAGGATTGGACTTTTCTCACCAATTTTTGGTGTATGCCATTAAACTCCTTTTCGGTAAGGAAGTGCCTTAGACTATTACGATTAGTCTTCACTATGAACTTGCTTCCCACCAGATACTTCTTGAACTTATCCAATGCATGCATCATGGCCAACATATCCTTATCATAAATAGAATACAAACTTTCATGGGGCTTCAATTTTCTTCTCTCATAAGCAATAGGGTTCCTTTCTTGCATCAAAACAGCTCCAATCCCTTCCCCCGAGGCATCACACTCCAACACAAAAGGCTTGGTGAAATCAGGAAATGATAGCACCAGAAAAATCCTCATTATTTCCTTCTTGTTTTGGAAAAAAAAATCTACTTGCCTATTCCAATCGAATGCCCCCTTCTTGGTTAGATTTGTTAAAGGTGTAGTGAAGTTGGAGTAACCTTTGACAAAATTCCAGTGGTAGTTGCATAGGCCAATGAATCCTCTCAACTCAGTGAGGTTTCATGGTCTTGGCCAATCCAAGATGTCCTATATTTTCTCTTGGTGCACCTTGACCCCTTCTTGGAAGATCACATGACCAATATAGATCAGCTCAATCATGCTAAATTCACACTTGGACAACTTAGCATAAAAGGATTGATATGAAAGTATATTTAACACAAAATCTAAATGGAGTGGGTGCTCTTCCCATGTCCTACTATAAATCAAAATATGATCAAATAAAACAAGGACATACTTACGAAGATTCTCAATGAACATATTGTTCATGTAAGATTGGAAGGTTGTCGGAACATTAGTCAATCCAAATGGCATGACCAAAAACTCAAAGTGACCAAACTGACAATGGGAGGTTGTATTTTGTATGTCATCCTCCTTCATTCTAATTTGATGGTATCCCGATCGGAGATCTATCTTGGAGAAGAATTTTGTTCCATGCAACTCATACATCATCTCATCAATCTGTGGAATTGGGTACCATTTCGTTGTGGTTTTCTGGTTCATATGTCGGTAGTATATGCACATTCTAAGTGTTCCATCCTTCTTCTTCACCAGAACCACCGAAGAATCAAAGGGGAAGGAACTTGGCCTAATGAGACTCAAATCAAGGAGTTATTTGATGTTCTTCTCAATATCATCCTTCAACTTCTTTGGATGCTTATAGGGTTGAATGTTTATAGGAAGTGTGCCAACTTCCAACTTAATTATGTGCTCAATGCCATGGTTTGATGGCATGCCATGTGGGAGGTTTTCAAAAAACCCCTTATGCTTGTGCAACAACCTTTTTTATTTATTTGGTCTTGTAGGAAATACTGACAAAATTTCCCTCATTTTTTTATATGGCACTCAGCCTCCCATTCAATGTCACCATTCATTATAATAGATCTCATACTATGTGTAGTCACTACTTTCTTTGGGTAGGTATTGACTCCTCTCAATAATTCCTCTTTCCCACCCGCATATTTGAATATTGTCTCGATAAATTTATAGTCTATTGTGTGATTTCCAATGGAGTACAACCATCGAACTCCCAAAACCACATTAGTATCATCCATTCCCACCACATAAAATCTATCAGTCACCGTGTAATTCCCTATAGTTTCTTGTGACTTGGGAATCCACCTAGAGCATTCTATAGAATGACTACCTAGTATGATAACTGTGAATCCTACAAATTTTTCAATGGGTAGATTACTTATTTTCACCATGGATGCATCTATGAAATTATGTGTGGCCCCTCCTTCTACCAGAACATTGGTTTCTTTCCCTTGCATCACTCCTTTGAATTTGAGAGTGTGGAATCGCGGCACCCCTGACAACACTGCAATTTTTCTCACCTCGAGAGGAGGCTCTTCATCTATTTTTTCATATGTTACCTGTGTATCTATTGGAGGATATCACTCTTCTTCTTTATCATCACTTTTATAAAATACTTCAATATAGTGTGCCTTTCTCTTGTCACACTTATGGACCGGAACCCAAGGTTATTGGAAGGAAAAGTAGAGCTTCTTCCTCCTTAATTCACCTTGATCTTTGTAAGATTAATATTTATTTCCAGGGGAAGGAAAGTTCCTCATAGGAGGTATTTTATTCTTAATTTTATGGGGAATTGGATTCTTGGGAGTATAATTGGTCCTTGGAATGGAATCTTGCAGATCTCTAGTTTTGCTCCTGCTTCTTGCAAGGTCGAGGGTCGATAGGCTTTCAACAGCCCCTTCAAAGATTCTACTAATCCTTTTGTGAGAAAAAGGATCAACCTATCCTATGATATGTCAGTGACCATCACTACTGATATTTGGAATTCTGATATGTATTCTCCAAAAGTTCCAACTTGTTTGACATGTGCCAATTCTCAGAAAGAGATATCATGATCTCTCTCATCAAACCTTTCTGCCAATATCCAGGTGGATTATTCATAAGTAACCACTTGATGAAGACCCAAATTTTTCATGCCATGAAACTACCATTCATTATCCTACCCATCAAGATTTAGGTCTTCCATATTGATGGAATACCTCTCAACCATAGGATTCAAACGGAAGTAAGTGTCCAATTTATAAATCCAAGAGTTTATTGTGTGACTTGGAAGTGCCATCAAATCAAGGTAAGGATATCTTACCAATGGATTTTCTCAACTCAAAATACTGATTTGAATGCCTTTGAACTCCTTGGGGATTCCCTCTATACTAAAATTCACAAAAATATTTGAAAGGAAGTTCCAGTTTATGCTCCTCACTCAAGGTCTGGTAGAGGATATACTTATCCTCCTATGAAGCAAATGATTCAATCTTCACTTCATGAAATTCTTTGGTATATTCCATGAAATTGGGAATGGTAGGCCAGGGATGAAACTTAGTTTCATATTTCAAATCATGAGACCTATTATGTGGCCCTATCTTGGAGAAGATAGATCCACCCATGATCTTTCTCTATTCAGGTTGGGAGCCAATGCTGCTCCCTTCTCCACCTTTTGCACCTAACTAATTGGATAGGAACTCTCTAGTATCTTGACCAGACTAAATGATATTGTTTGAAAAATATTGCATCCCTTTCAACATAATATGTACAAAAAGTTTGAACTCATCCATCTCATCCATCTCCCTGTGGAACCTCCCTTCCACAGAGTCAACTTCCTCTTTTTCGGAGTTCTTCCTTTTAGAATATGAATTGAATTTTGGACTCATTAATGAATATCGAGCGCATGTATGGATAAACATGCTATGATAAAATTGTAATATACCTTATATGAATCACATATGAAATATGAAATATTAATTCTATGATAAACAAAACCATAGAACTAGTTGACAGGTGGCAAAATTACTCTAGTAAAAATTGGGAATTGTACTGGGGTTACAGGTGTGGGAGAAACCAAAGGACAGGATTAATCCTGAAATGTTATATCCATAAGAACCTATATTTTGGGCCCTTTTAGGTTTTGAGCATCATCCATGATAAAGTATACTACCAGGATTATGGGTGTCCCAACTGGTGCAAACTAATATTTGAACAGTCAATTCCAAGCAACCAAGGATCAAGAGGATTAGGTGAGTGTTGGCTGCCAACAACCTTCTCATTTTTTTTTCTATTTTTGTTTAATAAAAATTATATCAACTTTTCTCTTAATTAATTAATAAATACATTATTAAGAGTTCCTTCAGAATCTATGATTCTGAAGGTACTCTCAATTTGAAACATCAATTACTCAAGAGGAAATCATCTCAATCATTTTGATTTCACGAATATTGAGGCATTAGTTTTAGCAGTAGTTAAATCCAATTTCTATATAATCAATTTTTCATTTCAAACATATTAACTCTTGATTATACATTCTTAATAATGATTCATTTCCAGTTGATCAACAGCTTGCTAATCTTATCTTGCAACCAAATCAAATTGTAGTATATGATATTTTATTTTTCAACATTATCTCCTCATAAATGACATCAAGGATTCAATAGTTTGGTTTTTTATACTAGGAAAAGTATAATGATTAAATTCATGGTTTTTATATTTTTGGTATTAATGATATTAATTCATTATATATCTAAACATTATACCTTAAAACTATGTCTAACATTAAAACCCTAAAAACTATGCTCAAACAAATAATCAAACTTTCATTTGAATTTTACCCTAATGGAATTTATACAAATCGAACTATGTATGCGACATGTGTTATCTATCCTAAATTAGGCTTAAAACATGAATTATGTTATCATTCAACACATATTGATCATAGTACAATGAATTTATAATCATGTCATTGCACTCTATCAACGATATTTTAAGGGTCATTTCTATTTATAATGCTTGTAAAAAGTCATGATTTCGTTCTTTGCATCACATTGTTTCCTCAATGTCTCATCATTTTCCTTATTTATCATACCATAGAATGAACTTGGAAGTGTTTTGGATGCACGGGTTTCCAAATTTAGGGTTTGTACAGGATGATAACTTAACCAAGTTAGTGTAGCCATGATGGTTCCTTTTTGTAGGTTTGAGCCGGCCGAAAGTAGGTTGTTGGACATTGAACCAGAGTCTGCACTATTAATTGATAGAATTGAGTGGGGAGAATTTTCAGAATCTTTAATGGGAATAGCGTAGAGGTAACTCAACAATTTTCCCTATCCCTTCAAGAGAATGTTGCACAGGTTGGAAATTTACATTTTGTTATCTCTGAAGACATCATAGCGAAAGTGACGAAGTTGCCACAGATAGGAGAGAAGTAGTTTAAGTGGGGGGAGAGCAATAAGGCCAAATGGAAGCAATGTTTTCTCCCCTTACCTGCAGATTTCGATGATAAATTTGGGTATCCTTCAAAATACCTCAAACCCCAATGGCGGTTGCTGCTTCAGTTGATCATTAGTTATATAACTTGTGACAGATGGTTCTATTCTATACATAATTATCATCTAAGTATTTTGATGCCATTTAAAGGGTCTAGGTTGAATTTACCATATGTTTTCCTCAATAGCCATGAAAAGATGTCTTATGGAGTTCAAAACACCATAGGAAATCAGGATCAAAGTTTATTTCATCATGAGGTTAATAAAAATTATGATTTATTATCAACTATCTATAATTGATATGAATTGGGACCAGTTATTGAATGAAAATGGATTTAGTTAGACTAAAATTTGGCCTCCTTCTATATCTAAGTATCGACAGAAAAGAAGGAAATCCTCTATTAGTGAATCTTATGCGTTAAAACCTGTTGCAAGCCCTAAACAAATGAACGACAGTCAACCTGCCCTGTCGAAGGATTTAGGTGCCAACATTGTCGATGGTAATCCCATGTCAATGGGTGGAGTTTATGTTAACTCACATCCTATTCGGATTAGTAAAGTACCTGCACAAAATCCCGAAGGGTTAGTAAAAAGTCAAAACACATATTCAATCTTGTTTGATGAACTCAAACCTAATAAAAGAGATTCAATATCTGTAAGTGCTCGTAGATTCACCAAGAGCATGGCCATGATAGTAACCCCTGCAACAAGACAACAACAAAGAGAAACTCCATTAGTAGAAATTATTAGTGAAGATGAGGATATTTTTCCAAATCATGAGTTTACTCATGATAATAAGTGTAATGAATAGAATTATGAGGAAAAAAACCCTATGATTTATTCGCCTAAAGAATTTGCTAATGGATTATCTTCATGTAGAACTGAGACAAATCCATAATCTACAGGAAACTCTTCACCTACTATGAGTGATAAGAATCTTTGGCAAACACTTAAAAATACTCTTAAGTGTAAGATATCTCGATTGTAAACTAAGATCAAAGAATCTCATTCAAATACGTTAGGTATGAAAAAGGAGATCAAAACCCTCAAGGGCGAATTATTATTCTGGGTAAACAGATGGCAGGAATTTAAATTGAAAAAGGATAAGTATAAGATCATGAAAATATCCTTAGTTGTAGCTAATGAACGGTTACTCAAACAAGGAGATAAAAAAAAGGTTAAGATCATAAAATCACAGGCCATGTTATCTTAAGCACGACGAGCTGCCAAGTTGCATATTACAACTTAAAACTTGTTTCAGTTATAGTTAGCATGTTTTTGATATTTAAATAGGTAATAAGTAATTTGATTAGCACACCCATAGAATCGAAGATTCTGTGGGCATGCTTAAAATTCGTTTGCTGGTGTTTCGTTCATTTGAATATGATTTTAAATGAAATTTAATATAATATTAATTGGTTATTGCAGGTGTCTATTTTGGATGCGGTTTGATGTTGATGTTGTTGGATGCACGCGAATTTTTCTACCAGGTGCTAAAACAGTTACCCCTTGTGATGATCTAGATGTCAGGTGCCTTCCTTTGTGGGATTTCTGATCAACAAAATGATTATGGGAATCGTTTATTTTTATTATTTGATAGATGTTAGAAACCAAGTGTTTATTTTTAGAAATTAGATGCATAGAATTCTAGGAGTAGTTGATTAGTTTTGTTATATAAGTCATGAGAATGACTTGAATATGGGATTCAAGTATGAATTAGAAGACTTTTACATTGGGAGTAAAAACACTAGTTGTGCTAAAAGTTTCTTTTGGAATTTAATTTTTGTGGTACTATTAAGCACTTGTTCGAAAGACTAGTATCATTTTGAACTTGGTTTATTTTTAATACATATATATACATTCTCCTTATGGTTTTCTTATTTTTATCACTTATAATTATACTTTGTTATAATTCTATGAATTGTGAATGAATTAATTGAAGCACAAATTCATTTTTATATTTGATGTTAATATTGTATGTGTCATATTAATTAAATTTTATTAATTAAATTTTACTATATAATATTATGTATATTAATTTACTTATTGATTCATCTGTGTTTCTACATATATTGAATCAAGTAGTTAATTATTCTTAATTTCAAATATTTAAATGTTAGAAGTTAATTATTTTTTGACATTTTATGTTTTAGGATGATAAATAATTTTATGTTTATTGTTCTTTAATCGTAATTATTATGAATGACTTGAAAGTTACTCGTGATATTGATTTTAATGATTTTTTCTCATAGTTATATTATCCAACTTTTTGTTATCTATATTGTCAATAGAACATTAACATAGCTAATAGCTTTCTCTTGTCCAAGATAGGATCCACTATATAAGATTAATTTTCAATTTATAGTTTAGTTTTTTTGTTTTTCATTTAGTAGTTGTTAAAAAGGTTGTTTATATTACAGTTAGTTATATTCTCATATTTTAAGTGATTTTTTATTAAACTTCTCAAAATAAAATAAAATAAACAAGAGACTCTCTTTAAGAGAGAAAAATGTACATTAGATTTAAATAAATATTTTCAATTTAGTACATGTTAAATAGGTTAAATAGTTAAAATTAATTTAGTAGTTTTCAAATAGGTTAAACAGTTAATTTTAATTTAGTAGTTGTTAAATAGGCTAAATAGTTAATTCGGTATTTTTTAAATAGGTTAGGTATTTTTTATTAGAATTTAATTAGAGTTCTTCATCTGTTAACTAGTTTTAAAATTACTTTTGAAACTTGAACAGTAAGACTCTCCTTAAGAGAGAAACTTAAATGGTAGAAGGACCATAACCTGTGAGAACTAGCTACACCAAACACACCTAGGGTTGTGTTAAGCACCTTGTGTGGGTTAGTTCTCCGTAGTTGACCATAGACTAAAAATTTGGCCAATAAATGGCGCTAGAAGGAGGCCTTGTAACTATTAATGGTTGAAAATGTTCAAAACAACTGTGTAACTAGTTCAAATCATTTACCAATCAACAAACTTGATAATACTATTATTTCAGATACTTCAATTTAGCCACAAGTCAAAATCAGTAATTCACCATTTGCAAGTGTTGTTAGATAAATATTAGAATGACACCGTGCCTCTTCTCCATATATACCTAATCAAATTAAACAAGCTTTAGGAGAATCTAGAAGAATCCTCACTAGGATTTATTCACAACAAACTAGTATACCCCCTATTGATTTTAGTGTACCTCATTGGAATAGAAATAATGCATCATCTTATGTGGTCGACCAAACTTCAATAGAAAATTAGGAGTTAGGATTAGGGATCCCAAATTATCAGTTCAATCCTCCATCTAGAGAGGTTACTGAAACCAACATTGCAAGAATGCTCATTCCTTCCAATAATTCTGGTCAACCACTATCTCCTCCGGATTCTCCACCTTATAGTATAAGACCTAGTGATCATAGTAATTCTTCAGATTTCGAAGAAGATAACATGGAAGGAGAAGGAGGACATAATCCACGTAATCCACCAAACCCACATTTTCCTTGGTTAAGGAGGAGTGAAGTAGTAGTCCCTGGAGTACAACATCAATTACCCAAGCATCCAAATAAACTTCTTCCTAAATTGAACCTAGATAGTAAAGAACCATCTGAAAATCACATTGACAAGTTTATGCTTGATGTTAAAACCATGAATGTGCAACATGAAGACATAGTTTGTCATCTATTCCCATTAACATTAGAAGGAAAAGCATAAAAAATGGTATAGTTCATTGGTTCAAGGATCTATAACCAACTGGGTAAAATTTATTCAAGCATTCTTAGATAAATTTGGAGAAGATAAAACACTCAATGTCTTAGCTCTTGAATTATCTTGGATAAAATAGATAATAAGGAGTGGATTAAGGATTTTAATCAAATATTTGTAACCTTAAAAAATAAAATACCTGACGCTTCTCAACCGCTGGAAGATATTATTATTGAAAATTATGCTTCAACGTTACCAAATTATTTAGGCATGTTTGTTAAACAAGGCTACACTTGTTGAAACCTTTGAGAAATCTATCAAAGTTGAAAAAAAATCTCTTACATATGAACCTAAAAGGAGTGGGAAAATTGATACTTTTCCTCGTAAAAGAATTGAAAAAATCAAGTGCATACAAGGACAAATAATTTGGTGTCAAACAACTTCAGAATGATATCAGAGCATTAACAAACAAAGTGGTAGGATTAAACAAAAACTCATAAATCTCTTCTTCTAGAGGGTATTTTAGAAATCAATTTAGGAAGAATATTGTTAATAATAAAACAAATCCTCCTCCTAATGTAGAAGATAATGAGGATATATTCAATACTATTCAAGCAATATTGTCCATGCCTAAATCCTCTTCGAATCAATAAGTTGTTGATTAAGAAGAAGAAGAAAATTCTGAAAACAAAGATGAACCCCAAGAACAACAACAATTAATTGGAAACTTTTGGGACATTTTAGTGAAAGATGCTGGAAGTACATCCCCTCCCTCAAAAAAACATATTTATAATACTCAAAGAAAGGAATAAATAGCTACTTCTAGAGCATCAAGATCAAACTAAAGTACATGAAATAATCCTCAAACTACTAAACAGTATCTAACATCCAAAATGCACAAAACTTAGATTTGAAATATGATATTATTGAGGATTTGAAAAAGATACGTGAAAATATTAGTACGTATGATCTAATTCATATTTATCCTATGCCTAATGGTTTTATTATAACTCCTTCAATGAGTTTACCTACTCAAAATACTCAAAGTAATGTAGCTACTAATACCAATTATAATAGTTATTTGATTTCCAATTATAAAGGAAAATCTGCAGCTGGTAAAACCTCATTGATAGGTAAAAATTCAAAGTCCACAACTCCTCCTTTTCTTCTCATGTTTGAAATTTACAACACAAATGTGCATAACTGTATGGTAGATTTCGTAGCATCATCTAATTAATTCATTTATCAGTTTTCCGAAGGCTGAATGCTAAATACACTCCATATGAAACACAGATTACATAATTATATCACTCAAATGTGAAAGTGTTAGGAGAAATAAAAGATGTACTAATAAGGATTGCAACTAACCCATCAATTTATCATACTAGCAACAACCACATTAAATTAATAATG